>WNWK01005018.1:25000-128509 GCA_009830355.1 Cherax destructor | reverse complement strand
CAGGTGTTAGGACATCGTCCTCACTAGACCACTAGGCCTTTTCCTGGAGTCCCCTGTAGCCCCCATAGCCTCACAGTCCTCTCCCCTGTGCACTTCTACACCAACCTCCTGGACCTGAAGGCAGGCCCACTCACTGAGACGCCCATCACACTCGTCTCACTCTCGTCCCTCCTCACCTCTGCTCCTAAGTCCACCACACCATGCTGTGTGCCCTCACACACAGGACTGTCCAACAACAGTGGAAAATCCTCCAAAAGCGGCTCAGACAAAACCAAGTTCACACCTTCCGGCAGAGCCACTTCCTCTGTCTCCGCTGTCTCGCCATCCTGGGTCACCTGTGACAACGTTAGTACACGCTCATCCTCCTTATCAACAATGTCACTCCATTGTCCACTTGGCACCACGCTCATATTCTCCCGTGGCGACTCATCCATAGCATCCACGACCACCACTTCATCCTTCCTCATACCATCAGCAGCTCCATGTCTCTGTTGGCCCATCCGACGATCACATGCCGCCGCCACATGTCCAGGTAATCCACACAGGCGACACGTTCGAACTTGGCCTGCGTAAGTCACATAGACTTGCTGCCTGAACTCCTCCATCATGACGTATGAAGGTATCTGACGTTTGAGCGTCATTTTCAAAGAAAATGAACCTTCTTGCAGCCCGGCATAAGTCCCTGTGCCCACCGGCCCACCGTGGCTGCATGGACGTCACCAAATTGACTGAAGACGTTTCGCACATCAAACTCCAACGCTTCGAACGGCACGTTTCGGACTCGTATATAAGTGTAGTACCGTGACACATCTCGAAGCCGTACCTCTAATCCCGTGTTGACGACAATCCTCTTCTCCTGATACGTGTCAACCACTCGCTCATATGCGCTGGCCACTGCAAACTTGACAAAATCCTCGACGAACCGTTGAGAGATATCCCAAATAATTCTTCAATGGATATCCCTAAAGAATCCCTCAAAATAGCTGGGAGGAGAACATCTGCGTTGCTTGGGTAAATCGCGCCCTGCAACACTTCAATACAGACAGTATTGACACGTCGTCTGTAGCGCTCCACCATGTTGATGAAAACTACCAGTTCTCAACTCCACCGCTAGGGACCAGAAACAAGCACACCGCACTCCGCAAAGGCTGGGCAGCGAATCTTTATATTATTTAGATAAGGTTGGCAGACACCACAATCTAAAACCTTAACTGCCAGTTTTTATATCCAGTTTCGCCCAACAACCAACAAGCGATAAATCTAACTTTCCTTCCTTGAAGAATAAGAAAGTACAATTCCGCGATTTGTCTCGTTCCTTCAATGCCAGTGTCAATGAACTCTTGAAATATCGTAAAGAGCAACTGTAAATTCACGTAAAACTGGACAAGAATCCAAATCCAAGGTTTCCAGTGGGTGAATCCTACGATCTACTACTAGGCAGTGATGGTCACAACAGGTGGTCACAACAGGTACTCACCGCTGTGGATGGTCTCTTCGCTCTTGCAGTCCACGTTCACTCCAACGTTGAGAAGCTTAGTGACCGCTCGTGTGTTGCCCTCTACGGCTGCTTCCAGCAACTGCAGAGATCAGATTATAATCAAAACTAAGCGCAAAACCCACCAGGTCATAAAGCGTTGTGCAGATATCAGAAGGTTCGCTTAATTTAAATGTGGATCAAATTCATCACAGTATTAAATAATCCAGTTCCATTTGCATACTAGTGGCTTCCTTTTGTACCTAACTGTTTTACTACTTGTAAACTGCATTATCTTTGTACAGCACAAGAGAAATAAATATTTGAATTTGACAGTTCTATTTGCTTATAAATTAAATTAAAGGTTAGGTTAGGTAAGAGGGTCTTAAGTCAGGTGACCCGCGTTGGAGCTTTTGGTTATCTGAGGCCTTCCACTGGCCTACCGGTCCACCCCTTTAAATATTATGGTCATAGTTATAACCATTTTTATGACTACATAGTAAATTAAAGATAGGGGTTTAAAATCTTATAGAAGAGTTGCGCTTTTTTTTTTAAAAACAGAGTTGTTGAAAAGAAATGCAGAGAGGGACCTAAGACTGTTCGCTTGTGGAACAGGCTTCTTTAGTCAATAACAAGGATGCACAACAAGCAAATTGTACAAGCGTAGTCAGGTGGGTGGACAGGTTATTGAAGTCACTGTGGGGTGAACCAAGATATGGGATTACTGCAGGCCACCTACCGGGACTTCTTATCTGTTTATGCAAGAATAGTAGACCAGCAGGTATAGCCAAACTAAAAGCTGCTTCATCTGTTTAGTTAAATTTTGTGTACAGATTAGCGCAGCTACTAGATATAAGCATCTTATTTTTGTCCATTTTCAAAGACAGGGGTGAAGCTATGCATATCACAGGGGTTATTCATGAAAGTCCTGCAGACATGTAGAATTCCTGTGTGCCTGCAGGACTCGTGAATAACACTTGCGTGATACACTAGGACTATACTTAAACACTGGTGTCTCGTAAGGATGTCCAGCTGGTCAAAGGAAATGAACAAAGCAAGTCAAAGATGGCAATAAGCTACGCTAATCTGTACACAAAATACAATTCAATAAAATCAAGGAGGTTTCAGTCCAGCCAACCAGTAAACCTCATCTTGCATAAACAGGTCATTGAAAGGACTGATAGGCCTCCTGCGCTGCCTCCGTCTCGCAATTCACCCTCGCACAGTGACGTCTCGACCCCGGCCACTCACCTGAATAAGATTGTATAATCTGTCTTATGCATCTTTGTGTAAGCAAACGAAATATCTCTAAGTTCTCTGCAACAATTTTGTCTTTTATCACTTGTCGGCTTTGCACCTTTTAATTTTTTTTTTTTAAATAGTAAAATGAATGTTTATCTTAGTGTACCAACAGTTGTAAATTTATTTTTTAAAGTGCCCTTTGCAAGTGCTGATGTTTGTAACTTCAAAACTCCTGTTTATTATTATTATATTTGTAAAAAAAAAAATGTATATTTTCAAAATAATTAAACTATAATATAGAAGACATGTGAGTATCACTGAATTCTCTAGTAAGTATCTTTGCCCTTTGATGTGAACTCCATAAGCACAATGAAACTAGACCAATAAAGGTAGCAAATTACCTTTATTTCTTGGCCTCTGGCTAAATTACAGAGGAAGCTGGCAACCTCCTTGTTGCACTCCCGCCTGGCGAGATCTTCAGCTTTAAGTCCCATTTTATCTCTCATATTGATGTTTATCCTTGTTTCACCAACCACTTGACAGCCTCAAGGTTGCCGTGATCTGCCGCAAGGTGGAGCGTTGTCTCCCGTTGCTGGTAAGGGCCTTCAAGTTGTACTTCTTGGTTTGTAGGTACTTCAGCACTGGTACATACCCACCAACAGCTGCCCAGTGCACCAAATGACGATCTGAAGAAATATTAGATTTTCAATGCTTCTTCCCATTTTCTTTAGTTTAAATACTATTCGTTTTTAGTTGTTACTGTCATGTTCGGCATTAATGTAATTCAAAGTACCAAATACTTAAAAGGGAAGTACTAAAACCATAGAGGGCATATAATTCAGTGTGAATAAAAATTATATAGTTTGTTTCTATAAATCATTCTTTGTAAATGCGTATTATAAATAAAACAAAATTACAGACTATATAGGTGCATTTTTTTTGCAGTGTATATAGGCTTTAAACTTCCAATAACCATATAAAAATAAAAATGTCGGTAAACGCCTCAGTTCTGAAAAGATGTCATTAGTAATATAATTACATTAAACGCTAAACCATTCAGCGCTGCATGAATAAGTGCGATACATGCCAGAGATTCTGATCCTTATAAAGCTCTGGTGTTCCCTTATACAAGCAAGTGATTATTACCGGGAGTAAAGGACGTTTTGAGTGCTAGAGGGCTTGGACTTTAGTAGGCTTGAGTGAGCGTAAATAGGAGTGGAAGAAAGTGGTTTTTATGACTACGTGTTGTTGGAGTGAACAAGTTACCATATATGAAGGGACTCTGGGAACCTGTTAGCCGGACTTAAGTCCTGGAGGTTGAAAGTACAGTATCTGCACTATGAAGTAGAGGTCAGGAAACTAATACAGAATCATCTGAACTGATGTCGGCACGCTGCTTCTGGCTAGACCGTGATTGAACTGAATGGAGAAAGTGTTTCCCCTTTTTAGGGGTCACCCAAAAGCACTGCCCATAGGGGTTTTACAGTTGCTGAGAATAAGAGATCAGATTGGATTCATTTTCATGAATCAATATATCAAACAAGGAACCCCTTTAAAGGTTATAAGAGTACTATGGAGACACTCCCACATAGATAATGCTGAAAGATATGTGATAAGGCGTCATACCTCTATTATTGGCAATAGCAATAAAAGCTGCAATAGCAATAATTAATTTCCAATCAATGATAATTATTAACTTACCAATTCCTTCTTCCTCTGTGGTAGGTATGTTTGTGAGGAGCTGAACAATGTCTAGATGACCCGCCTGGACAGCTAGTTGTGTTGCCGTCATCCCTGCAAGTGGAATAAGACTTACCAACAAAACACTACAGACCTGTTCCTCAGGATCATACTTTTACTTCTGGTTTTCGCCTTTTCTTTTTTCACTAACGACTTTCATAACAGTCCATGGCAGGCAAATGTACTTAAATTTATATTTTTAATTTGTGGGCTAGTTGTGAATAGTGTATGTTCATTACATATTAGATATAACATAAGAACATAAGAAAGGAGGAACACTGCAGCAGGCCTGTTGGCCCATACTAGGCAGGTCCTTCACATTCCATCCCACTAACAGAATATTTGCAAATATTCAATGCTACCCAAGAAATAAGCTTTGATAATTCTATTTACTCATGTGCAATTCCCACTCAAATCCAACCCCTCTCACTCATGAATCCATCGCTTCGGATGTTAACATCAAAAGTAGTTAACATGGACTCCTGAAGACCATTCCTGTCCAGCACAAACTCGCACTGAAAAGCATGAAGGACATTGAGGTCGCCCCCGAGGAAGAGAAATTAAAATTCACGAAGGGATCAATCCTGGGTAAAGTACAAGGAGCACACAGTTGATACTATACAAAGCGTGCCCAAATATTTATAGCCTCTATGGGTGGTGTCCGGGGCGTCAGGATTTGATAGGCTGCCGGCATCACTCAAAATATATTAGTGCAAGGGCACACATGCCCTCTTAAGGGAATTCACACATTCATTCGGTTTATGCTACTTCTGAACGGAAGCGCTGCCCTTGAAAGGCGGACATATTGCTTCAAATCAAGATCCAGCCAACGAGGCTTAAAATGATTAGAAGGCACAACTAGACAGATCATTAATACCACCAAACTGACGTTCACCAAGAGAGTACTCTCCTAATTCGAAGTACTGTACAAGAAAGCCAGTCAGTATTTCGTGAAAACTTATTTAAATAGTGGAGAGGATGCTTTCTACAGGTCTCTCATGCAAACGAAATTCAACTAATAATGAGCAAGAGCGAACCAGAAAAAAAAAAAAATGCGGAGATTTTTGCATCTTTGGTCACCAGTCCTGGATCACCAAGCAGTTTCCGGTAGCAGTTCTAACATACACAGTTACCAGTTACAGTGCTGTGATGCAGCAATCACCACAGCATTGTAACTGGCAGGAATGTTTGAGCCAAAATGATTTATTTCCAATTAAAGAAATAAATTTTACCAAAAAAGATATGCTTGATTTTTAAGCTAGACTCTCAGGAAAGCACCTAGGAGAAATACCGCCATCCCCCTCCAGGAAGACTGTTCTCAGCCGAAGCAGAGGAGACTAACCTCTCAATATAAGGTAACCCAACATCAGAAAATGGTCTTACATGGACACTAGTGATCTACCTTTGCTGTAATCTTTGCATTGATAAATTAATAAAAGTATTTTCAAAGTCTTATGTCTCAATGGTGTCATGAAACACTAAAGAGCATGAATATATTGTAGGTTCTTCTTTTAATAAGTTAAACAATTAAGCTACGCCACAAGGGTTTCACAACCTTACACACCCAGTCTCTAACCTGTAGAAAGACTGATTTTATATAGAGGAACGAGTTGAAGAGCATCATTATATCCACAGAGCTAGACCCGCAAGCTTGGCATTGACATGGAAAATGTTAATGGTTAGATTAACGATGAAAACTGCTGTTAAACTCAAAGACACTAACGAGTACTAATAAGAGAAATGTTATAAGTTTGTCAGCGTGAATTTCCCCGTCACAAAGAGGTGACGAAGTGACTAGAAGTGTATTGTATTTTACTTACATGCTGATACTTCAAAAAACAAACTGATAAATTATTATAACAATCACGAGGAAAGAGGGGGGGGGGGAGCGTTAAACCCGTAAGGGTCATACAGTGCTTGGTGGAATGGAAAGCATTCAAGCTCGATTTCAAGGAATTGGAGCCCAAATCTAATTTCTTAAATCAAGAGCCCTTCCTTAAGCAATAATTTCAGGGACTGGTAAATGAAAAAAATACACGTAAGATACAGTGTATGCATGCACACTTAATGCATTAACACAGGTACAATGCATACACACGACAACTATTTGGATACGAACCTTTGGCGGTCTTAGTATCGAGGATGACTCCAGCTTCCAGCAAGACATCCAGCAGCTCCTTGTGGCCGGTGTCGGCCGCCAGGTGAAGTGCTCTCCATCCTGACGTTAATAAAATACACTGTCAGGGTCAGAGCATAACTGCTTAACCAGGGTCATTAAGGCCCAAATGTACCTTACGAAGTATCAAAATAATTCTGAAATATGGGTTTCAGTAAACCCTCAGTGTATATAGACTGATATACACCTCAGAGTGTATATTCCCAATCACACAGTACAGCCTATTACTATAAATTTATTTTCATTCGTACAGTTCAGGAAACGTAGTTCAGTTGCCGCCTGTTCGAACCTTTAACAAACCCTGTTTAGTTGGTTTGTTAGGTTTAAAGTCTGTCGTTTGCACCAGGGTTATTTAAGGCGGATTCACTTGCACACCACCAGTCAATAATACATTATCCCTATTACACTGACTAAAAAAAAAAAACTCAAAATTTATATACGTTGAGAGATACATATTTTTCGGAGTGAATACAACTAATGACTGAACCCTCAGCCCTCTCGTCTGTTCAAAGTAGTACCGAACCTTAAGCTAGTTATTACCACCACCCGTTCACAGCTCTTCCGACCTTCAAATGACCCTTCATGTCAATGAAGGGCTCTCGATATTTCAAATTCACATATAAAGATTCTTTATATTATATTCATTTTTTACTTTGAAATTTAAATCTGTTAACCTAGTTTACCCTCGTTAATCTAGATTAGATTTAAATTGAGGGGATCAAACGCGTTTCGTTATTCTAGGATAATACTGTGCTGTTTACGTTTTAAATGGGGTGGAAACTCTACTGTCACTTTTTTTATGTAGTGTATCTTTTAACTGGATGGCCCGTAAGCCAACTGGACTCATCATGCAAATGTTCCACTACTGACTCACCACATGAATAAAAATCAAGTGTGGAAAAATTTACACGCTACACACACACACACACATATATAATAAATAAACACAATTAAATATATTTTTTCGTTATGTTCAGAATGATTTTTGCGAAATTATTGCATACACAAATTTTCGCTTGTCTTATATGGCAAGATGAGTGTTGCTATTTAAGCCAAAATCGCAAGTTTTACCTAATCGGCACGACATATATATATATATATATATATATATATATATATATATATATATATATATATATATATATATATATATATATATAGAGAGAGAGAGAGAGAGAGAGAGAGAGAAAGAGAGAGAGAAACAGCACTTTACACTCAAAATAATCTTACCTTCCTGACCCTTTAATGTGCTGCCAGCATTCACGTTCACGCCTTCCTCTATGAGTTTCTTGACAGAGTCGACCATACCGCAGGCGGCAGCCCGTAGGAACTGCTCCTATGAACACCAACACTGGTGGTTAATTATTCTGTACGTGGCCTACCTCACTACCTCTCTCCTCATTTCCTTGGCATCAGCAATACCTCCACTCCCCACTCACTCTATCCCTTCCCGCGAATAACGTTTCCAGAAACTCACCTCAGAGCCTTTGCGGTCGAGGAACTCCACCACGGCCTTGACTCTGGCAACCTTGGCCATCTGCAGAGGGCTGAGACCGTCTCTGTTGATGACGTGAATCAGCGCCCCGTTCTGCACCAACCACCTTACAGCCTCCAGGTTACCGTTGTCAGCCGCCAGGTGCAGCGGTGTTAACATGTCAGGCACGGAAGCCACCGTTACGTCACATCCATGATCCTTCAGCACACGTAACACCGCCACGTGACCTCCGAAGGCTGCCCAGTGGACACCCTCGCGACCTGACAATTGTAGGATAAAGTAATGAAACAAGAGCTATGGGACTGCTTAATGCAACACGCTACACCTGGGTATCTCTACTGATACGTTTCTCCAGCCACTGGCTTTTACATAGTATACTAGAGACAGTAAAAAACTAGAGAGGTAATTTTGAGGTGCTCACTACCTTAGCCTTGACATATCTTAAGATATTATAAATTTATAGTCAGATTCCAGAGGAAAGATATTTCTCCAAGCTATGAAGTGCCAGAATTCTGTGCCTGAAAATAGTAGTTTCATATAAGATATAAATTTTTCTTCACAGGAAACAGTTTTGTGATATATATATATATATATATATATATATATATATATATATATATATGTATCTGTATCACAAATCTTTGTTTCACCTACCTTGGCTACAGCTCTTGGGTCGACGCCCAGTTCAAGAAGCTTCTTCACCACTTGAGTGTGTCCTCCCCAACACGCCAGGTGTAGAGCCTGCAGTCCTGTGGGCAGAGGGGACAACGTACTCACACATACCTGCTACCACCAAACTTATAAATAAAATGAAATAAAGTGTGGATGAATGAAATAAAGAATGTGGATGAATGGTGCAGAAACAGAACTGAGAACCCCACAGGTGTGAGGCCACAGGTGTAATACCAACATTAAAGAATAATGCCTATGCAAAGGTATTAGGAAAAGTGTAAAGAGACGTGAGGGTCAGTTCTAGACTTCATAATGACTTGGTTCACAATGGAGCGCAACTTTGTCTAAATCTGCTAAGTACAGTGTGGAAAATGTTAATAATTTTCCTTTACTTTGTGTAATAATTGAAGGGGATAACAGTGTTTATAAAACAGTGTAGTTGTGTATCTTTAGTGTGACTTTTAAAAGGTCTTAAGTCACATGAGAACCTATCTCTCTAATTTCCTTATATATTGTAATCAGTTAATTAAGTAAAATATAATCAATGTAATTTAGAAGAAATTAATATTCTGATGAAGAAAATGTATTATAAACCTAGAAATTTTAATGAATTTAAATAAATGTCTTTATCATATATTTCACGTAAGACCCTTTCTATTACGACAGTGGTGTATGTGTACTGACCTTCTTCCCCTGGGCTGGTGCTGGTGCAAGTAAGGTCAGCCCCAAACGCCACTAAGATCTCCACCTGCTCCAGCTGACCCTCGGCTGCTGCCTTCACCAGCTGCAATGGAATAATGAAACTTGTTACAAACATAAGTATTTTAATACAAGAGTCGTTTCCCACTAAAACAGAGCGACCCAAAGAGGAAAATACATTCACCATTATTCGCACTGTACGCATCTTTTCAGTGGTGCACAGACTAACTAAACTGCAACATTTACATTCATTTTTATAAGTGCAGGCATTGTACTTCCCACCTCCATATGTGTTATGACTTGTCAAATAACACGACCCTAAACAACTCACTGAACAGAGGGATCGAACCAGTGTACTATCTACCACACCATGCCGGCCTAATGAGTCATGCAATCGAGTGTATTTCTATAAATACTAGGAAGATTAGGATGGGCCTCACTGTGGCCACAGTGCAGGTTCTTATAGACGAATCCGACACCAACATGACTGTGCTCTAGTTCAAGTCTCCTCACAACCGGCTTTGTAGGGACTTGCAACATTTAGGGACCACATCTCACTCTCAAATAAATGTGTTGGCACCACCATATTCTGAAACATTTCCTTTATTCATTCATTCACAAACTTCTTTCTATAGATTCTTTAACATTTCGGTTACCTTCTCTCCGTCAATTTTCCGTAATATCTCATCTTTCATATTTATCTGCTGACATAGCTGCTCCCAAGTGACTACATGCTTCTTCCTTACTCCCTGCAATCTCACTTTCAATCGTTCATCTCATACATCCTCTCTATTCCATTTCTACCCTCCTTTGAAATCCTCTTCAGCAAGTGATAAATGGTGAGGGTATTTGTAATTACGATCAATAAAGATCTTGAGTACCTAAATTTAATTAGAAAATGTACAAAGAATAAATTGGTACAATACCGTAACTGGAACATTACGCAAATAACTCAATGGTCTAAATCGGACCGAAACGTCGTCATAAGCTCCTTTCTCCTATGTGCGACTTATTTGTGTTCGAAACACCCGAACTTAGGAGAGGAACCTCAATTGTGACTTAACAATGTCCAAGACGGACTGAAAAGTTGTCTTATGGTTCTTCTCCCAGGTGCAAGTTTCTGGTGAATTGTTCCAGCCACGGTACCGAAAATTTCTATTCAGTATGGCATAAACCATGGTCGTTACTTTGTTGTTTAAATCCTGTTTGAGGTTCCAATTCTGAGCAGCTGTGGCAGCTTCTGGAGTAGACAGGTATGCAGCATCCAACTTAAGCATGCTGTCACTTAGTTTGGTGTAGAGAGAACCAGTTTTCAAGACGACGCCATTGTCTCTAGCTGGGGCGGCTGACGGTGCTGCTTGTGCGCAACAGTCAGCAGCAACACTGGAAGTCTCAGGTTGCCCAACACATCCATCATCAGAAAGAGATGAATGCTCTGATTCTGCGTCACTAACTAGAGACGAATGATTCGATTCTGCGTCTCTAGCAAGGGATGAATACTCTGAGCCTTCAAAACAAATAACAGCTGAAGGGTTTGGCTCCATATCACAACTTCCAGCCATTTCTAATGGCTCTGAGTTTATACCGCTGCCGCCTTCACTAGGAGCATCAAGTATTAAAGCCTCTCGTTCTACAGCTCTATCAACAGCGGTGGGTAGAAGCCCTGGTTCCATACTAGGGCTAGCAGCAGTAGCTACCAGAGCTGAAAGCAACGTTGGTACACCACCGACAATAGCAGCAGGCGATGGTCTACGTTCTGTATGATCACTATCAACAGTAAGAATAGATGGAAATCCTTGTTGTGTACTCCCAGCAGTAGCAAGAATGGATGAAGTCCCTTGTTCTGTCTCATCATCACCACCATGAAGAGTTGAAGGTCCTTGTTGTATACCTTCACCATCAGTATGAACAGATGAACGACCTTGTTCTGTATCACCATCATCAGCAGCAATGGAAAGAGATGAAAGTCCCATATAAGTAGCAGTGGAGAAACCCGAAGGTTCTAATCTCATGTCAGTGGGATCATCCTGATATCCTACTCCGCTCTCAGTAGGATCGCTCACTACGTTTTCTGCTTCTTGACACTGACTATCATCATTGGCTCCGTACTCACGCGCAAACTGCTCCTGTTGGAAAATGAATTAAATATATTGATCATTTTACAATAAAAAGAAAACTTATAATAATAATAAAACGTCTATTAACAAGGAATTGAAGCCGGTATCGAGTCCTATCCCAAAAGAATTAAGTAAGACTTGAGAGTACCAATGTAAATAAGTTACAACGGCTCTTAAGGGTTATCCTATGTAAGCTGGATCAAGAACTCATCTCTCTGGAAAAATCCCACTCTCTTGAGATCCACCCAGAGTGGTAAGGCCACTGAACCTTTCTTACCTACCTCAACTTCTCTACTCAAAATCGTTTGACTGTTCTATCCTACGTTAGTTCTTCCCTTCCAGTTCTGCCATCGATCTTATGCCATAACAAAACCAATAGATCAACATAATATAAACTATTGTGTATTTGTTGCAACCAATATATATGAGACCAATAGTCAGTAAAACTGTATGTAGAGGGAGTTTAAATAAAGATTATCTTATTTTATCTCTACAAAATAAAGTTGGACAATTGACTGTCGAGAATGAAAATTAAAATTGAAAGAAATCAATTATGTTTATTAAAAAGGCGATGCAGAGAGAGAATTGAAACTACTGGATATTGTAATGAGCAAACATCCATATATTGTGATTCTGACGGAGGTAACGTGAAAGAAACTAATGGATGATGCGACTTTGCGGTTAATTAAAGTGATTTAGCGTGGAGACAAAACTGAAAGAACCGTTGGTGATTTATTTGTCACAAAACAGGGAAGTGACTCATAACACGGGTCTTTGACAGCAGGTGACCCACTCAGTGATTCAACAATCAATGATGTACCTCATACCACGTCTCTCACACACAAACAAACCAGGAAGGCCAGGCAGTGAGGTTGTTTCTATTGTTTTTTCTGTCTTTCCCAGGATGCAACCTACTTGTTAATAACCTAGGTATTTATTTACTGTAAGATAAAAGGAACAACAGGACTTAGGAGACCTGTCCATATGTCTGTACCTGCCCAAAATACAACCAGAATTCCTCGAGTTGAGATGAACACGCTACCACTGTGCTGTTACGTTACCTCTGTTTTAAGTTACCCATAGTTTCACTTCCCGCTGTACTCACCAAGATGGCGCTGGCTTCTTGTGGGTTCTGCAACAAGGCCACCACATCAGTCCACCCCCTGCGGTGTGCACGGTCTTCTGCCTTACACCTGTACTTGTCCTCAACATCAGGCGAGACGTCACGCTGCAGCAGCATGCAGACGTTGCCCAGGTGACCTCTCTCGGCGGCCAGGTGGAGCAGCGTCGCCCCATCTTGGTCAAGTGTGTGAAGACTGGCGCCGTGGGCAATGAGCAACTCCAAGACACGAGTGTGACCTTCTCTAGCAGCATACTGGGCCGGAGTGAAGCCTAGTGAAGGACGAACTTAACTGTCAAAATTTCTCTCACTGCTGATGTATCCAGTTTTGCATAAATAAATACCCATGTACAAATAAATATATACATTGTATAACACAAGAACCCCACATGAAATATATCACATTATATTTTATTAGGTTATCCTAGATTCAATTCCGCATATTTTTTTTTTTCAATGTAAAAACTTAAGAGGTTCCAAAAAATGTCCCTATAGACTGAAGTAATTGTTATATTTTCAATATACTTTTTGAAGCGTGTGGGTCATTCTGTGTAATAATTAGTGGAGCCTCGATCCATTGTCTGTTCAGCTGGAAACATATGCAAGCCTCGCAGCCTGAGACAAAACCAGTGATGAAAAATCACATGAATCCAACCATACATACATGCCTCCAACCATACATACATGCCTCCAACCATACATACAAGCCTCCAACCATACATACATGCTTCCAACCATACATACATGGCTTCAACCATACATACATGGCTTCAACCATACATACATGCCTCCAACCATACATACATGCCTCCAACCATACATACATGGCTTCAACCATACATACATGGCTTCAACCATACATACATGGCTTCAACCATACATACATGCCTCCAACCATACATACATGCCTCCAACCATACATACATGGCTTCAACCATACATACATGCCTCCAACCATACATACATGGCTTCAACCATACATAAATGCCTCCAACCATACATACATGGCTTCAACCATACATACATGGCTTCAACCATACATACATGCCTCCAACCATACATACATGCCTCCAACCATACATACATGCCTCCAACCATACATACATGCCTCCAATCATACATACATGCCTCCAACCATACATACATGCCTCCAAATATACATACATGCCTCCAACCATACATACATGGCTTCAACCATACATACATGCCTCCAACCATACATACATGCCTCCAACCATACATACATGCCACCAACCATACATACATGCCTCCAACCATACATACATGCCTCCAACCATACATACATGCCTCCAACCATACATGCATGGCTTCAACCATACATACATGGCTTCAACCATACATACATGGCTTCAACCATACATACATGCCTCCAACCATACATACATGCCTCCAACCATACATACATGCCTCAACCATACATACATGCCTCAACTATACATACAAGCCTCCAACCATCATACATGCCTCAACCATACATACATGGCTTCAACCATACATACATGGCTTCAACCATACATACATGCCTCAACCATACATACATGCCTCAACCATACATACATGCCTCCAACCATCATACATGGCTTCAACCATACATACATGGCTTCAACCATACATACATGCTTCAACCATACATAATGCCTCAACCATACATACTGCCTCCAACCATACATACATGGCTCAACCATACATACATGCCTCAACCATACATACATGGCTTAACCATACATACATGCCAACCATCATACATGCTCCAACCATACATACATGGCTAACCATATACATGCTCAACCATACATACATGGCTTCAACCATCATACATGCCTCAACCATACATACATGCCTCAACCATACATACATGCCTCCAACTACATACATGCCTCCAACATACATACATGCCTCAACCATACATACATGCCTCCAAGATACATACATGCCTCCAACCATACATACATGGCTTCAACCATACATACATGCCTCAACCATGCCTCAACCATACATACATGCCTCAACCATCACATGCCACCACCATACACATGCCTCAACCATCATACATGCCTCAACCATACATACATGCTCACCATACATACATGCTTCAACCATACATACATGGCTTAACCATACATACATGGCTTCAACCATACATACATGCCTCAACCATACATACATGCCTCAACCATACATACATGCCTCAATCATACATAATGCCTCACCATACATACATGCCTCCAAATACTACATGCCTCAACCATACATACATGGCTTCAACCATACATACATGCCTCAACCATACATACATGCCTCAACCATACATACATGCCTCAACCATACATCATGCCCCAACCATACATACATGCCTCCAACCATACATACATGCCTCCAACCATACATACATGCCTCCAACCATACATACATGCCTCAACCATACATACATGCCTCCAACCATACATACATGCCACCAACCATACATACAGCCTCCAACCATACATACATGCCTCCAACCATACATACATGCCTCCAACCATACATACATGCCTCCAACCATACATACATGCCTCCAACCATACATACATGCCTCCAACCATACATACATGCCTCCAACCATACATACATGCCTCCAACCATACATACATGCCTCCAACCATACATACATGCCTCCAACCATACATACATGCCTCCAACCATACATACATGCCTCCAACCATACATACATGCCTCCAACCATACATACAAGCCTCAACCATACATATATGCCTCAACCATACATACATGCCTCCAACCATACATACATGCCTCCAACCATACATACATGCCTCCAACCATACATACAAGCCTCCAACCATAAATACATTCCTCCAACCATACATACATGCCTCCAACCATACATACATGCCTCCAACCATATATACAAGCCTCCAACCATACATACATGCCTCCAACCATACATACATGCCTCCAACCATACATACAAGCCTCCAACCATACATACATGCCTCCAACCATACATACATGCCTCCAACCATACATACATAGCTTCAACCATACATACATGGCTTCAACCATACATACATGGCTTCAACCATACATACATGCCTCCAACCATACATACATGCCTCCAACCATACATACATGCCTCCAACCATACATACATGCCTCCAACCATACATACATGCCTCCAACCATACATACATGCCTCCAAAAATACATACATGCCTCCAACCATACATACATGGCTTCAACCATACATACATACCTCCAACCATACATACATGCCTCTAACCATACATACATGCCTCCAACCATACATACATGCCACCAACCATACATACATGCCTACAACCATACATGCCTCCAACCATACATACATGCCTCCAACCATACATACATGCCTCCAACTATACATACATGCCTCCAACCATACATACATGCCTCCAACCATACATACATGCCTCTAACCATACATACATGCCTCCAACCATACATACATGCCTCCAACCATACATACATTCCTCCAACCATACATACAAGCCTCCAACCATACATATATGCCTCCAACCATACATACATGCCTCCAACCATACATACATGCCTCCAACCATACATACATGCCTCCAACCATTCATACAAGCCTCCAACCATGCATACAAGCCTCCAACCATATATACATGCCTTCAACCATACATACATGCCTCCAACCATACATACATGCCTCTAACCATACATACAGGCCTCCAACCATACATACAAGCCTCCAACCATACATACAGGCCTCCAACCATACATACAGGCCTCCAACCATACATACAAGCCTCCAACCATACATACATGCCTCCAACCATACATACATGCCTCCAACCATACATACAAACCTCCAACCATACATACATGCCTCCAACCATACATACATGCCTCCAACCATACATACATACCTCCAACCATACATACATGCCTCCAACCCACACATGCCAACCAGATTATATGAAATTTAATAGTTGTAACAGCGCATTCTAAATGTAAACCTAAAAATTTTCAAATTGGTAATATAATATTATTGTATTTTAAATGATATAGCTTTATGTAAGCATGTAATATGCGATACTGGGCGAGATAACGAGAAGCCAGTTCTTCTGATCAAAACGATATTGTTACATACTGACTCCCTGATAAGAAACACTCAATAAACACCTCACTTGCTCTGTTTATTTTATCACAAGCTACAACACCTCATAATAACATCGGACTTTGAAAGCCGATTACCAAAATTATAATAAAAGAAGAAGAGCCCTTTAAGACCGGGAACAATACTAATCGAATAATAAGATAAGTAGTGAAGTTGTAGATATCAGGTGTTCAGTCATAAAGCATTGAAGTAAGTTAGAGGGAGGCCAGGAGCTATAACTCAAACCCTGCAACAACATATAGGTGAGTACTCACACACAGACACAGACACACATACACACACACACACACACACACACACACACACACACACCCACCTAGTAACGACCGGCGAAGAGGCGGGGCCAGGAGCTGACTTGACCCCCTGCAACCACAAATAGGTGAGTACATACACACACGCAAACATGGTATGTTACGAGGTGTTAGAGTGGGCGCCTGTGATGAGCGGGGTTCCACAGGGGTCAGTACTAGGACCGATTCTGTTTCTGGTACATGTGAATGACATAACGAAAGGGATGAACTCAGAAGTGTCCCTGTTTGCACACGATGTGCTAATGAGAATTCAATCGGATGAGGATCAGGCAGGACTACAAAGGGATCTTAACAAGCTGCAAGCCTGGTCCAGCAATTGGCTCCTAGAGTTTAACCCCACCAAGTGCAAAGTCATGAAGATCAGGGAAGGGGACTAAAGACTGCAAACCTCACTCAAGGAAAAGGATCTTGGGGTGAGTATAATACCGAACACATCTGAGGCGCACATCAACCAAATAACCGCTGCAGCCTATGGGCGCCTTGCAAACCCAAGAATAGCTTTCCGACACCTCAGTAGGAATTGCTCAAAACTCTGTACACTGGTGTTGTATACTGGAGTATACAGCACCATTTTGGAATCCATACCTGGTCAAGCACGTCAAGAAATTAGAGAAAGTGCAAATGTTTGAAACAAGACTATTCCCGGAGCTAAGAGGCTCCCGGACCAGTCTTATTTCAAACCTCTTGTTTCCTCTTGTCCTACGAGGAGAGGGGTTAAGTCGCCCTGACGACACTAGAGGACAAGAGGGATAGGGGGGACATGATAACGACATATAAAATACTGAGAGGAATTGACAAAGTGGTTAGGGACAGGATGTTTCAAAGATGGAACACAGCAACAAGGGGTCACAGTTGGAAGTTGAAAACTCAGATGAGTTAAAGGGATGTTAGGAAGTATTTCTTCAGTCAGAGAATTGTCAGGAAGTAGAATAGTCTGGAAAGTGTTGTAGTGGAGGCAGGATCCATACATAGCTTCAAGAAGAGGTATGACCTAGTAGCGACCAGTGAAGAGGCGGGGCCAGGAGCTGTGAATCGACCCCTGAAATCACAATTAGGTGGGTACACACACATCTAGTAACGACCAGCGAAGTGGCGAAATAGGAGCTGACTCGACCCCCTGTAACCACAAATAGGTAGTTGAGTACACATACACACACATACACACACACATACACACACACACACACATACACACACACACATACAATATATACATATATATACATATATGCAAAACTGCACATTCTGATAATCCTAATTAAAGATCCATAGTACAAGACACAGAAAAACTTTTCATAAATGAATAAGCATGAGTTACATTATTATTATTATTATAATCAAAAGAAGCGCTAAACCACAAGGGTCAGCATGAGTTACAAATGAACAAACTTGTCACTAATGAGAAATCATGTGTGGCAAATCAGTAAACATGCGTCACAAATGAGCAAGTATGTGTCACAAACTTGAGGGAAAGGACTAGCTTGGGCAAATATAATGTATTGTAGCCAGAAACAACAAAAACCCAAATCCCAAGTACACCATTGAGCTCTTTATTTATCTAGACAAAAGATCACTGTGGTTATTCTCGTCAGACTGAGGAACATGTTCATGCTGATGTGGGAACCCAGCACGACGAGGAATGAAGTAGATATCACTTGCCTTATAGTGTCCGAGTAAACACCAGTCAACAGGAGGTCCACACCTTACCTGTTACGTCTTGGGCATTGACGGGAGACCCACAACTCAGCATTAGTTCTACAAGGGCCTCATTACCAGTCTCTGCTGCCACGTGCAGCGGTGTTTTATCTGCAGCAGAGAAGTGAGATGAATTCTCTAATACAGTGGAACATTATCAGAGATTACTTGGTAAAGTGTGAGTAGGAAGGTAACTTTGAAATTAGTCCGTTTCTCTCAGCGGACGGAGGATCAAGCCCCCAACCACTCATTGCGCTAACTGGCCTAGCCAACACAGATTTAGCTCTTCACATAATGTTTTATGTCACATAGTGAGGCAGTATTTTTTTTACCATAGTTATGCCTATTGAGTTTTGCCTTGAGCATCAAATGGCACGATAATTATTATTAAACTTGTACATAATTTTATTATGACAGCTAAGTATATAGGAAGTATACACTTTTTCCTAAACTGTATTACAGTTTATCATAAACAGTTAATAAAAAAAAAATAGTTTGTTAGTCTTACAGACTACTTGGATGTTCCTTGTTGTACCTTGACTATTTTCTTTAAACTATGCCTATATATGTCAGGCCTATTAAATGTCATATTTCTCTAAATACTATGTCTATTAAATGTAAGAACCATCATATATTATGATTATTACATTTACCTATATATATATATATATATATATATATATATACATGTATATATATATATATATATATACATGTATATATATATATATATATATATATATATATATATATATATATATATATATATATATATATATATATATATATATATATATATATAATATATATATATAATATAATATATATATATATATATATATATATATATATATATATATATATATATATATATATATATAATATATATATATAATATAATATATATATATATATATATATATATATATATATATATATATATATATATAAAATATATATATATATATAATATATATATATATATATATATATATATATAATATATATATATATATATATATATATATATATATATATATATATATATATATATATATAAATGCTATGCCAATTAAATGTCATACCTATTAATTGCATTATTCATATGCATTTGTAGCGACAAAATACACTGTACTGCTACCTCCTCGCCGTGTCTAGTCTTGTGTTGTTGTGACTTTAAAATCATGTAATTTTTTAAATTTTCCTGTTTCCAACCTACGGTTTTGGGCGACATGCTGTACCATGAACATTATAGCCTTCAGAGCTGAATTCTAGGACAAGAAATTGGAATCTTATACTTTCTAAATGAGATGAAAACCTAACCCCGTTGGCCAGCGATTGATTAAATCTGCCCAATAGTCGTTAAGCTTGCCTTCCTTCTGTACATACACCTGTAATTAAGAATGCACAGCTCTCGGTGTATATACAACGAGATACACACACCTGTTGGTATATAGTGGTCCCTCGGTTTTCGTGCATCTCCAAACTCGAACATTTATATAAGTGTATTTTCGTAAGTGCTGTTGCAAGTGTATTTTTGGGGGTCTGAAATAGACTAACCTACGTGACATTATTTCTTAAGGAAGTAAATTCGTTCGGTAATGGCACTTGAGCAGCATTCTGGAACGAATTTTCGGCGAAAACCGAGGGACCACTGTATATGCATACCTTCGTCATCCGTAATATATAAAGATTTCCCTGCCTACCTTGGTCGTCCTTAGCATCAACGCTGCTACCCATAGCAAGGAGGAGTTGCACCATATCCTTGTTCCCAGACAACGTAGCCAGGTGCATCGCCGTCCTTCCTACAAGGTGAAAAGCAAAATAAGAGGATCGATCCTCCAAATGTCGCACTGTCGAAGCCGGTGAAGAAAATACATGTTGCAGAAGAAGCTGTTATTAAGACAACATTTCGCTCTTTGTAGAGCTTTATCAAGGGATAACTTATATTTTAATATCCTAAAGCTGTACAAAAAGGGAAACGTTGTCTCAATGATTTTTTTATGCAATCTGTCTTTCTCATTAATGTTATACAATACCGACAAGTTGATGAATGAGACACAAGTGCACCATAGGGGCAGGTTATAGTCTGCCTCGTCTTACACTAGTGGTCTCTATTAGGCAGGTTATAGTCTGCCTCGGCTTCACACTCATCAAAGCTCAGGTACTGATTGCCTCGTCTTACACTAGTGGTCTCTATTAGGCAGGTTATAGTCTGCCTCGGCTTCACACTCATCAAAGCTCAGGTACTGATTGCCTCGTCTTACACTAGTGGTCTCTATTAGGCAGGTTATAGTCTGCCTCGGCTTCACACTCATCAAAGCTCAGGTACTGATTGCCTCGTCTTACACTAGTGGTCTCTATTAGGTAATCTCTGTACTGTATTGAAAAAAAAACCCACTGGTTGGCGAAACGTCTTCATTATAAAGATAACCAGGTGTTGCGCATGTGTCTCATTCATTAACTTTAGAATTAGGAATTAGATAGGAGGCATGACCAAATAAAAACAGTGATTTTTCCTGGAGGGTATATTATTATTATTATTATTATTATTATTATTATTATTATTATTATTATTACAGAGCCATTGGAAAACGGGAGCTGTGGTGAGTAATCTGGATTGATCCGAGAAAAAGGGAGAGTACCTTGCAACGCGACTTCACCAGCAACAAGGCACCCCTTTTAAAGGGAGTATAAAAATACAGAATGTCTGTCTCGCGATTACTGGACGAAGGATCGAGCCTCCACCTCTCCTTGTGCTGGGTGACCCACTCGCATTCACAGAACCCACAAGAACCAGGGATCACAACAGTAGGCTTAGTGGCCCATGCTAGACAGTTCCATCTCATATCCACTCATACACAAGTTTAACCTATACATAAAGCTACCCAAGCTTGATTACCTCCATGGAGACTAGACCTAAGCTCAAGATTAGCGTTGTTGTCACAGAGGATCCTGGCGAAGCGGAGGTTGGAGGTAACGGCGGCATGCTGCAGGGGTGTAATTAAAGCTCCTTCCTCGCCGTCTACAGGTGCTCCTGCTTCTAGCGCCCTCGACACCGCCCTCAGACTCACCTCATCCGGAAGTTGACTCTGATAAAAAAAATGTCTGACATGTGGAGTTGATTCGTTGATCAATAGGGCTTAATTAAAGCCTATAGTCTATACGAGGGTCATCAAGACTGCATGTCACCATGCAAGACTGCATGTCACCATACAAGACTGCATGTCACCATACATGACTGCATGTCACCATACATGACTGCATGTCACCATACATGACTGCATGTCACCTGTTCACCACCAGTAATGAATATTTAAATCCTTAAGGTAAAAATTAATGGGAACTCTCAGTATATATCTCACTGTGTATTATTATAACTTTGCTTACGAGATATAATATGACATTTAAAATACATTATATTTCTTGTATACATTTGAGATTATATGCACCAAGATGTGTATATTTCTCGGTTTCTATATACTTAGAGCTTATTTTAATCCCTATTTTAGTAATTAAATTATTCTTGATTGGTGGTGGACAGGTGACATGTAACCATCATGATCCTCGAGTCATCAGTAGTCTTCTCAAACAGTTGGATTTACAGACTAAGAACTGTTAACCTACCATAGCTCATTTCAAAGCTCAGCCCTAAAATACTGCCACACCATCAGGATGCCACCCAGAAGTCGACAGAAACCCAGGTACCTATTTACTGCTAGGTGAAAGGGGGGGGGCAATAGATTTAGCAATCTAATAACGAAATATTAAAAAAAAATATATTGTAGGCAATACACTATTCGGATCCACACTCATTTGTTACTGTTATTCTTCCTACAATGATATTTGTTGCTGTAGGGATATTTTATTTGTACATTGTCATTTATTGAAATATCAGATCAGGTATATCTGCTGCCCCAACACACTAACTCTCCCCGCCCTTCCCGAAACTGCCACCTTTGACGTAGATTCTCTCTTTGACTAACGTATTTCACCAACTATGACTTTACTTTTACACTTGCATTCTCCCTTACCCCTTTCCTCGCACACTCCTCTACTTCACTCCTTCATCACCTTTGCACATTCCTTCTTTCCTACATCCCTTCCCTGCGACCCTCTCGAGTTTAGCGCTTAATTTGATTATATTATTAGACCACGTGTATAAAATCCTAAATCAGATGATGCAAAGTAAATTTAATATGTGTAGTGGAGAGGCGAGGAAGGCAGTCCCCGAGGCTTGACTACCTGCACGTAGCCTCTATGGGAAATACTGTGGAACTGAAAATGGTGAAATTATTTTTATTATTAAACATTAGTGAACTGGGAGGGGCAGCACCACTTTCTTTGCTTCTTCTCATTATCAAACTCACCAACAAACTCTTTTCACCAACAAATTTCCCTCACCGACAAACCCCACTCACCAACAAACATTTGCTAACCAAAATACTTGACTTCACTTGCCTTTACTCACGAACAAACTCCACTCACCAGCACACTACTCCAGAAGGTCTCCATCTGCACTCCTTCACAGCTCATCGTTCTAAATTTCCATCATAATATAAGAGTAAAATACAAGAGCTACTCGTCTGCAATGGTGTCGTGTGCTGCTACACCTCAGTTGTGTGTGACTTCTTCCCTGATAAGGAGCTCCTCGCTATCCACTGATAGAAGTGCCGTGATAGTCATGTTATCTCAGCGAACTGGTATGGTGATTATTCTGGCCTCTTATAAGTTCGTATGTGTATATAGGTGCACCTGACAAGTTTGCCGAGGATACTACAATAAGCCGTCCAATAATTTCTGACAAGGACACTAGAAAGCTTCAGGATGACCTGGATAGGTTGGTGTGGTTGGAGAAGTAGCGGATGCAGCTCAGTATAAGGTTCTTATCATAGGGAAAACAAAATGAATGCGAAAAAGATTTAGGAGTTTTAGGTAGCAGAAATTTGTAGCCACAACAATAGTGCATAAGTGCTCTCTTAAATAAAGGTAATAAGATTCTTGGTTTTCTATTAAAAAGTATAAATAATAGAAGTCCTAAGATTATACTTCAACTTTATATATCCTTGGTAAGGTCTCATTTAGATTATGCTACTCAGTTCTGGTCTTCATATTACAGAAGTGAGTTGTAAAATATGCAGAGAAGGTTGACGAAGCTGAGTCCATTTATCAGAATCTTTCTTACGAAGAGAAGGAATAAATAACAGGAATAATTAAGGGTAATATGAACAGCGTGTTCAAAATATTTAACCATAAGAGGACTCGCGGCACTGGATTAAATTTGGGCAAATTTAGGACTTGTGAATTTTTTGAAAGAATAAGCGATCACGTATGACAAAATTCCATAATAATGATAATAATAGTAATAATAATAATAATATTATTATTAATATTGTGAGAGGTATCCCCCCTGTATCACAACCCTAGCCCCACGTACCTGAAAGCAGTCAGAGAGCCCAAGCACAGTAAAGTCAAGGCAAAGGAGTTGCAACTCAACTCGCTTAAGAGACAGGAGCTATAATTCAACTTTCGCAAGAGGTCCAGCAGCTGAAGATCAACACGTTGAGAGGCCCAGGAGCCTTTGCTCAAGAAGCTTAGCACCTTTAGTTTAGTACTTTTAAGAGACTCAGGAGTTGTAGACCAACATCCTCAAAAGGCACAAGACCTACATAGATCAGCGCTTTTAAGTGTCCCAGGAACTGGAACTCAACCCAATAAAGCTCTTAACAAACGAGACCAATCAGAATGTTTTGTTCTACAAAATTGGATATACCCGCACTGTGCTGTTACCCGATTCACAATGAGAGTCACAGTGGGAACAAAAGCTAACTATGTTCCTCTGTCATAATATTAATTTCCGAGGCAGGTTAAATCTGGTTGGCGTATCTCGAAAAGCAATATAGGTTTATAGTCGTGATTTTTTCAACAGTTTTTCTATGCAATATATATATATATATATATATATATATATATATATATATATATATATATATATATATATATATATAGTAAAAACAGTAAAAAGTAACATCTGAACGGCGTGTAGAATGAAAATTAAAGTGTTTTTTTTTGTGCAAAAAAAAAAAAAAATTCTTAGTGATCCAGAATTGGCACCTATAAGGCTCAATAAAAATACAAACTTTTCTTCATACACGATACATCAACGGTGGAAATTTAAAGCCGATATATAAAAAAAAAAATCGTCAATAAAATTTGCAAAACGACACCTTGAGAGCACATAACCAATTCGATCTTTCCACTAAATACAGTGAAGAATGTTTGAAGCCTATTAGAAAACTCATTCTCAAGACACTGCATGGTAACCAATGTCCCATATTATTCAACTGGTAAAATAGAACTTACACAGCTAAACAAATATGCATACACCAGTGATGAAAGTTTGAAACCGATCAGAAGAGTCATTCTCATTTTGCCACACAGAAAACTTAGAGGAAAAAAATACAGAAAAATAATCACTTCAGGTAATTTCCTTTTAGGGGATATCTGATAACCTAACAATTCACTGTGATTACTCATACGATAAGATTTATTCAGGTTCATTACTTGTGGTTTTACAGAGGAGCATATATTTAAATAACGATTTTTATAAATTTATAACTGTCGTAATTAGTGGCGGATCTACATTTTTTGGGGCCCCTGAAGCTTGAACTGTTATGGGGGCCCCTTCACAACCAGCAACGGCTAGCCTACATGATACCCTTTAATAACCTTTAAATCTTAAACTATCATTTTGTATTGAATTATACTGTATTATTAATATTATGATTTTTAAATCCCTTTTCATATGGTAGACCCAAATTTTTTAAGCAATGTAAACTAAAGTCGTTTCTGGGCCCCTCCGGGATTAGGGGCCCTGAGGTTCAAGCTTCATTAAATTTCATAGTAGATCCGCCCTTGGTCATAATCATACATGTTCTGGTAAATTATGATAGTTTACTTAACCTTAGACAACTCTCCCAGTGTGACTTATTTTCTTGTTCCCAGCGCTGGAGAAGCCCAGCATTGTAAGGGTATCTGATCTCATCGCACGAGTAAAGACTATAAGTACCAGTACTGTTTGTCTCTCTATATAAATTACTTTCATAGGCTTGATTTATGTTAAAATTTGTATACTCTTTACATTCTTCAATGTCTTACTACTCTTGGTCTTCTGTTCTGACCTTTAGTCTTCCTGAGCTCCCCCCTTATCTTTGGTTTTCCTCACATCCATATATTCGATCTTCTTAGATCCTGATCCTTGATCTTCCTCAGCTCCTCCCGATCCTTGCCTTCCTCAGCTCCTCCCGATCCTTGCCTTCCTCAGCTCCTGATCTTTGACTTTCCTCATCCTGTCGTTAGTTGGCTATCAAGCAGAATGCTGTGCAGTGTGCAGGCTCATATCTTATCTTATCTCCCTGGCTGGTCAGATGCTATCAAACTCTCTACAGTGCCAGTTAATCAGTCAGCCGCCACTACAGTGCGTCTTGGCTGGTCGCAGAAAATCCCGGCAAACATCCCGGGGATTGATGAGCCTTGCTGTGACAACTGAATCACATTACCCAAGATGGCGAGACTCTGGACGGAGAACCTTGTAAGTGGGTAAGATTATCTATAAGTGGGGAGGATTACTAAGGTGGCGAAGAATATTTTCAGACAGGGGATGAAACTTCTAACTAAGGTCGATTGTGGGGCGTTAAGTGGGATAGATGTCATGGCGTTTAGGCAGTGTTGTGTTCAGATTGTATTAATGGGAAGCGCTAAATCCGTGAGGGTTATATAGTGTTTGGGGATTGGAAGGCAATCAGGTGTGATCTGAAGGCGTGTGTAGCTCAAATTCCTTGGATCAAGGGCCCTTCACCAGCGTGAAGGCAGATTCCCTCTTCCCCCAGATGAGAGGGTTCAAGTGGCCGCTCTCTGATGATGGTGATATCTTCGTGGAAATTCAGTTTTGCACGGGTATGGAATAATCCATGTTGAGAGATGGTAATTCCCAAGCGATAGTAACTCCAGCTCTGCTGGAACGAAGCAACATTTGAACCTCCTGTAGCTGCTAAACCTTTTATGAAATACTTGACGATATTCTCAATGCTTAATTTGATTATATTATTAGATCACGTGTATAAAATCCTAAATCACTTGATGCAAAGTAAATTTAATATCTGTAGTGGAAATTTCAGCATTATGTGATTTGAAAATGGCTGTCAATAATGTTTTGGAACAGAAGTATCGAACTAATTTTGTTCCAGATTTTCAAGTAGTAATGGGATCTGATTTTACTAGAAATCAATCTGATTGTATTCAGCATTTTTAAAACCCTGAAATAGGAAAACAAAAACATAACTGATTATATCATGTTCTGGATGTTTTCTAGATCAAATATGTCAAGAAAGGCGAGGTAGAGGGCGTGAAGAGAACTCTAGCGAAGGGAGCCCGTGTTGACGGAGGACACACGGCTCTCAAGTCGCCCTTGCACTATGCAGCCGAGGCGGGGTACGTGGAAATAGCCAGGCTGTTGTGTGACCACAAGGCTGACTTGGAGCTGAGGAGCAAGTTGGATGAAGGTTAGAGCTTTATTCACGGTGTTCTGTTTTCAGTCTATTATCAAATATTGTTATTTACAGTTTTTGTAGCACCTATTACTTGTATTTTATTCCGTCTTGTATCACTGTGAAAATAACAATGTTTTCATTATCATTGCGTCACCATATTTCTCACAGCTTACAACTGTTGTCTCTTGTCATCCCTGCTGATGGTACCTGAAATATTTTTTTTATATATATTTGCTTTTTATATCTTCTTTTTTTCCCTCCTATCAGCTAACGAGGGATTTGTAGTCTTTTCAACCTTTTCACTTACCTGCATTAAATTCCATCATCCATCTGACACACCGTTTACTCAGATTTATGCAAGTCTTCTTGTAGGGATTACAGTGTTTTTTTTATTATTTTGTAGAGGATTGTGTCTTAGTTACCGATTGCCATGGGTTCTTGTCAATTGACACTTAGTCTGCTCTATGTGTGTTAGGGGAAGAAGGGGATGCTGGTATTTATCGTCCCTAGCACCTCGTATCTCAACTCGACTCAGTCTGTCGTGTCTGCTGTCTGTCTCTTTCTCTGCGTCTGTCACTGTTATAACAAAAATCACCATCGTTACGATATTCCTCTCGCCCTCCCCATGCTTTCCCTTCGCATTTCAAATATATATTTTGCATAAGAATTTATTCTTTTGACGTTATAGCAGAGCAAGCCTCTCTTTGGGCAACGTTTCGCTTGCCTTTAAGCTAAATATTGTCCAAAATAAAGGCTTCCTCTGCTGTGACTGTGTGGCAGCCATATCTGTTGGCGTTGAGGTGCACTTGTCCTGCAGGAGGGACGGCACTTGTGCTGGCGGTGAAGGCTGGTCACAACGCCATGGTGGACCTCCTGCTACAGAGAGGCGCTGACGCTCAGATCCTTGATGACAACGGTAAGGAAGATGACCGCAGTTTCTTAATTACTAACCACTTCTTTTCTCTTCTCTGTTACTTAGTCTAAGACTCTAAGGTATATTTAGATATTCCATGGAAGAGGATATCTATAGTGGCTGTTGGTATTTTTTCCTTCAGCGTTTTCGTGAAATAAAATGAAATTGAGATCGCGCTTTCTGGATACAAATAAGAACACTATATGCGGGTTATGGCATTCTATTAATGAAGACGTTTCTTTCACTAGGAATTTATCAATTGCTGAATTGATGAAGTCCCCGAAGGACAAAAGTCTTAAGAAATGCCCTAAGCTGCAAATTGTTTTATTTGCATACATACTATAGGTAAATTCAAGAATTTTATTAGCGTCGCCTCTCCTGGTGGGCTTCCAACTTTCCCTGTTGGTGTATCTCACAGGAAGGTTTGAACTGTAACTGGGCTGTGTAAATGCTAGCTTGCCATTAGTATACATTCTTGCTATAATGGAGACTTTGTAGACGTGTTAATTGGTGGTGTTGCTTTTATGCAGAAATAACTATGAACTCAGTCATAAAAAATCTTGCTTGACAGGACAAAGCGTAGCACAGCACGCTAGCCGCGGAGGCCACACAGCTGTTCTTGAGCAGCTGTGGAAACACAGCAGCCTCCTGACTTCCCCTGAACAGCACGGCGCAGACACCTTGCTGCACCTGGCTGCTGAATACGGCCATCTCGACACAGTGAAGTGGCTGGTTAGCCACGGTCACTCCCCCTCCTGTCTGGACAGAGAGAAGCGGACGCCGGCAGACAGAGGGAGGGCACACCATAAAGTGTACACGTGGCTTAAGTCATACCAGTCATCCAACATCCTGGTCAGTCACTGCTGATCTTTTCTTCATATAAGCACACTAGTATGACAAAAATGTTAGTTTTCCTGAAAATTAGATATTAAAGCATCATTTCAGATACTGGGAAAGTGCTTATACTAAGTACATAATATATCTGTTGAAAAAATAAAGGTGTAATAGATTATAAAAAAATGAGATTATTAATACCAGACCTCAACAAAAATGACAACTCGACACTGATTCAGAGAGGAAATTCCTGCAGCATCCTGGGTACGCGACCTTTTCCTGGGAAGCTGGAGGAAGTATTTGAAATATAGTTTATTTTATTTCAAATGTGTTATTATCCTTCCCAATGTAACCTTTCAACAAAGTATAATATATATATATATATATATATATATATATATATATATATATATATATATATATATATATATATATATATAAGAGAGTGAGAGGGCAACAGTGGTCCCGACTCAGCCGGAGTTTTGAGTCTCTCCATGGGGAAGTGGAATAGAATTCTTCCTCCGTAAGCCATGCGTGTCGTAAGAGGCGACTAAAATGCCGGGAGCAAGGGGCTAGTAACCCCTTCTCCTGTATATATTACTAAGTGTAAAAGGAGAAACTTTCGTTTTTCCTTTTGGGCCACCCCGCCTCGGTGGGAAATGGCCGACGTGTTGATAGATGATAGATAGAGTGAGAGGGGAAAGGATAAAGAAAGATGTCTACTTATTTTATCTACCACAGGAGTCTGAGTCAGCAGCACACACGTCCAGCGATGAACGTCAGCCACTGGTGGAAGCGGCTGCTAGAGGAAACGTAAGAACCATCAGCTCACTAATAAAGTCTGGCGTTAATCTCGATGAAAGAAGCAACAGAAGAGACGACATGGGTAAGCATCCCTACCAATCCAAACTGTTTCTCCGTGTACCCTTGTATTAAAAGACTCGGATGGAAGAATGTATAAAAGTAGGAGAATATCATACGGAGACCGGGAAGTGTATAAACAATATGGGTTCCTCTCCAATAGGTCGGACGGCGTTGCATCTGAGCTCTGGGGCTGGACATGAGGAGGTGGTGACGGAGCTACTTCGATACGGAGCCACCGTAAATGTTAAGGATTACCAAGGTGAGATCGATGCTGCTGAACTGCCACCAGCCTCCATTTTATCACGTGTAATGTCCACCATTATCGTCATCACACAGATCGATCACCGTCACTAGTGAGGGAGAGCCACTAAGTGGATGGCAAGAAATAAACATGCTAAGTTGATATTATAACAACGTTTAACTCAAGGGAAGCTTAATAAAGTTCTAAACATGAGTAAGTTTCCCCTTAAACGAAATATTGTTTTACTAATGATTTACGTTGTTTTATATATCTTCATCCACCGTCACTAGCCTCATCAGCAGCTCCAACCTCCTTCACTATAATCACTATTATTACACTACGCCTCTATCACCTCTCTTACTGCCCTACTCCACTAATCATCACCTTCTTGGAATCTCCTGCTGGTAGGGTACAAGCCTTCGAGGATTCTCCTTCCAGTGAGGTGGATACATTCTTGGGTTGTTCTCCAATAAGGGCAAAAACCTTGAATGCTCCTCCTCCTCCCTGTTGGATAGAAGCCTTGTTGGGTTCTCCTCCCAGTAAGGTACACCATTGCTGGAACCCTGAACTGCTTCAAAACGGATGCTATAGTTGAGACTGGGACCTTCACTTTCTTATGAATACAGTATGTGTGAGAAAAAGACAATGCAGAAGAAACTTTTGCAGAGCTTTATCCAGTTATGACTTAATAAAGCTCTATACAGAGCGAAACGTCGGCCCCACAAAAGTATGTCCTGCAATGTCTTTTCTATATTATTGTCGACAGTATTTATTTGGATTTAGTGTATTTGAATAGTCGTTACCAGATTTGTAAAGAACCGTGATATTTTTTCCTAATACCAATGTACCTTTCCCTGACCTGCTTCATGATGATGCAACATACTAGCTGAACTGCGTTAGTTAACTGAGTTTATAGTCTATCACTCAAAGGATGTTAGGTAAAAGGACACAAGTGCAACTAATGTGACATTTTATTGTGGTAACGTTTCGCTCTCCAGGAGCTTTGATAGGAGTTTGACAAAGCTCCTGAAGAGCGAAACGTTGCCACAAAAATATGTCACGTTGGTTGCACTTGTGTCCTTTTACCTAACATATTGTCGGTAATTCTACCAACATTAATACACTCAAAGGATCATTGGGCTGTATGACACCTAAACCATACCACGGGTGGGGATAGAACACATGATCAGAGAGTCATAAAACTCCAGACCGACACGTTAGCCACTGGGCCAGTGGTCACAGTGGTGCCTATGCTAACCTTCCTAAGGTGTATAAATATACCTAGTTGGATGAATCTTATTTTAGCCAGCTGGCCCAGTGGCTAACGTGTCGGTCTGGAGTTTTATGACTCTGATCACGGATTCTATCCCCGACCGTGGTATGGTTTGTTTTCAATCGTGTCATTGCGATTTTGTGAGTCATGCGTGTCACCTGTTCACCGCTGGTCAACAATATTACTATTATAATCAAAGAAAGCGCTAAACCGACAAGGGTCATACAGCACTGCGGGGCAGAAAATAGTGCGGGGGCTATAAACAGCAAGGTGGAGAGGGGATCAGAGGTGAGGGGAAAAATAGGGTGGAAGGGACCCTAAGGGCTATGTGTCAAAGTTCGTATAGTATAGCAGTTGCTGACAAAAAGTCAAAAAGTGATTGTAAGGCAAAGGCAGGGCTATCTGCAAGAAGGGAAGATAAGGTAAGAGTGGTAGGGCAGCAGCGGCGTTGTAGATATAATCCTACGAGCTCGCTGGTAAACAGGGCAATCTACAAGAAAGTGAAGAACCGAAATAGGGACCCGACAAGCCTCACAAAGAGGAATAGGGTGTCGGTCCATGAGATACCCATGGGTAAGGCGAGTATGGCCAATGCGGAGACGGGAGAGTGCAGTCTCCTGAGTATGGCAACAGCGGTAAGAAGATGGCCACGAACCTAAAAGCGGTTTAATAGAGTGCAATTTATTATGGTACATGCCCAACCACCGTTGTTGCCAACGGCCGCAAAGATGGGCAGAGATGACTGGAAAATAATCTCTGAACGGAATACCTCTATAGGAAACTGGAAGCTCGTGTACTGCTGACCGCGCAGCACCATCCGCTTGTTCATTGCCCTGCACATCAACGTGTTCAGGGACCCAACAGAAAACGATGTCTTTGTTTTTGCTAGCCACACGGCGCAACCATAGTTGAATAAGGAGGACTAATGGATGAGGGGAATATTGTTTAATGGCTTGTAAGGCACTGAGGGAGTCTGAAATAATCACAAACGTCGAAGGAGACTTATATGTAATACGGATAAGCGCTATGAGGATGGCATACAACTCAGCAGTAAAAATACTAGCCGAGTCTAACAAATGTCCTCGGACAACATCGTCAGGGAACACTGCCACGAACCCAACACCATCAGGAGATTTAGAACCATCTGTATAAACAGCAACGGCATGAGCATGTGATCAGAAGTGATCAAGAAAAAGAGAGCAAGAAGCAGTCGTAGGTAGGAGAGCTTTGGCGCAGGGCAGTAGGGGAGAACAGACACGAACTGTAGGAATCTCCCAAGGGGAAAGGGAAAAGGCAGACACTAAATGAACGTACAAGGGAGGTAAGTGGAGAGAAGACCGGAGTGAGTGTAGACGAAGAGAAAATGGTCGGAGTAAGCAGGGGCGTCGAACAAATAATGGACGTTTACTAATATCTGAGACCAACCTATATGTAGACGGAACACGAAGGTCATGAGAGTGGACAAAGTAACGAAGGCAATGAGCATCACGACGATCAACTAAGGCAGGGACATTCGCCTCAGCATAGAGGTTGAACGAAAGGCACCAAGGCATAAACATATACCTTGATGATGAAGGGAATCTAACTTAGAGAGAGTGGAAGGAGAAGCTGAAGAATAGACTTGGTCTCCATAATCCAGAAGAGACAAGACTAGGGTGGAATGCAAACAGAGGAGAGTCCGGATATCTGCACCCCATGAACGATGCGCAAGAATTTTCAGGAGATTCAGCTGACCATGGCAAGCAGCTTTCAAAGAGGAAATGTGCGGTTTCCATGTCAACCGGCGATTGAATAGAAGGTCAGGAAACTTGACTGTGTCACATTCCACAATACGTGAGCCATGTAAATACAATGAAATATTTGGGACAAGAGGACGTCTAGTGAAGTTTTTGTACTAGAAAATTTAAATCCATGAGAAGTGGCCCAATGGGAAACCCGGTCAATCACATCCTGAAGGGAGGCCGCTACCAGACGACAGTCAGCGCCCGCGTAAGCTATAGTGAAGTCATCCACATACAGTGATGACCAAATATGCAATGGTAGAATGGAAGGTAGGTCATTTATAGCCAAGAGAAAAAGGGTAGTGTGCTAAGGACACAACCTTGTGGGACACCCTCGGCCTGAACAAAGTCTGAGGAAAGCGAGGCGCCAACCCGGACACGAAAATGTCTGTCAGATAAGAAAGCAGTAAGGAAAGTTGGCAGATTACCTCAGAGGCCTAAAGAGTGGGCTTGGGCTAAAATGTTATACCTCCAAGTGGTGTCATATGCCTTCTCAAGATCAAAAAAGATTGAAAAGATGCAAAAGTACTGTAAGAGCTGTAGAATGCAGAAGTTTGAGCATACTGATATGAATATCATCAGGCCCAGCTGCCGATGACTGGCAGGCGGAAAGCGTGGACTCTAGCTCTAGGAGAGTGAAAAGTATGTTATACGGCTGCATTTCATTAGAGGAGAAATCCAAGGGCAATTGCTCCTTGGTAACCTTAGAGACAAGGAATGAGGGACAAAGGTGAAGCCCTTGGGAGACATGGACAAGATGGTTCCCTAGTTCCATGGCAACTTCAAAAGGTTCCACAACACTAACACCAGCAACCCGCAAAACGGGAGCTGGGTCCAGAGTGTACTTGCCACACAACTTCCGTACCTTCTTCCAAACTGCACACATAGGGAAAGACGAGGTAATGGTAGACACGTAGTCTTGCCAACAAGTGCGTTTAGCGTCGCGTATAACGTGGCAAGCAACTGCCCTTGCCGCTTAAAATCCAAAAGACGATCTGAGGTCTGATTATATCGATAATGGCCCCATGCAGCACGTTTCAAACGTACTGCATGGGAACACGCAGGAGACCACCAAGGCACGCATGTCTGAGAATGCCTGCCTGAGGTTTGAAGAATAGAACATGACGCTGCAGTCAAAACTAAGGTCGAAAGCTGGTGCACTAGTTCATCAATAGAGGACGAAAGAGGGGCCCCACAAAAAGTGGTAAGATGAGAGTATAAGTCCCAATTCGCTCATGCAAATTGCCAACGAGGGCTGTGAGGCGATCGGGAATACGTAGAAGTAAGAAGAATAAGAAAGTGATCACTGTCGTGTAAATCTGGGAGAACAGACCAAGTGTAATCAAGTGCAATTGACGAGGAACAGATAGAAAGATCAATGCAAGAGAGAGAAACTGAGTGCGAGTCAAAATGGGTGTGAGCACCCGTATTTAAAACATGAAGAGAGAAGAGTCTCCAGTTGATCACCACAAGTCACAGTGGGACCCTCCCCACAGATAATGGTGAGCATTAAAATCACCTAACAATAGGATGGGTGGCAGTAGAGAAGATAAAAAATGCAATATCCGAGATACAGAATGCACGGGAGGGGGAAAGATATAGAAAGCAAACTGTATACCATCTGTGCAAATAAATACAAGCTGCAGTATAATGCAGCAGAGAATGAACAAAAACTTGTTGATAAGGTATACCAACACGCACAAGAAGCACGCTCTCATTAAATGATTCATCAGGAAAGGGATCAGAAGAATGTAACAGCACGTAGCCTGAAACGGGACGAATAACAGTTGAACGAATTTTGGGCTCTTGTAACCCAACACATATTGGGGAAAACTGGGAGAGTAACACTTGGAGCTCTCCCCGATTCCCTCTGAGGCCATGAATATTCCATTGTAAATAAGACATTATTTACAAAGACAGGTATGTCAACAAGAAGAAGCGAGAAAATCTATGGGCTATTAGGGTCAGTGAAATCAACGTGTGGGGGCAACAGTAAGCGTGTAAGCATGGAGGAATCAGAATGCTGTGAAAGAAAAGATTGTTGCGAGGGTCGTGAAAAGGAAGGGGTAGAAGGAGGCGCGTCGGTGGTGTCCATCAAGGGTTTCATCGATACCATGATTTCAGAGACAGGTGAGGTAGAGCAAGTAGAGATCGGGGAGACTGGAGGGAACCAAAGAGGTCTGAGAGGGGCATGGAATATTAACCTGGAGAGATGTGCTGGTGGGGGCAGGAGAGTCCTGCAGTGGAACAGGAGAGGAAGGAGGTTGGTAGGGAACTAGGGAAGAAGATTGGGGAAACAGGAGAAGAGGAGACTACACGAGGGGGGTGAACCTCCACCTTCATGTGAGAGTTAGAAAGGGGGTGAGAACTAGGCACCGAGGTAGAAGATAGATTCAACTTCCCACGTGATTGGTGCGAAGGTGTAAGCTTCCTAGGTCTCGCAGACTGAGAAACTAGCGAGATGAAGAAGTAGAAGTAGGAAGAGGTACGGAGGTAGGAGTTTCAGAGGGTAAAACCACAAAAGAATTAGAAACAGGGGTGACCACGGAAGACATGGTAGCAGAGGAGCTCGTAGAGGACTGTCAAAGTTGGAGGTCTCCGAGCTACTCAAGAATAAGGAACATGAGGAAGATTTCCCTTAAGGCGGAGCTGAGAGACAGCCATAGCATAAGGACTTCACTCTCTTTAAGATAACAGATTTCTCGTTCATTACGATAGGCTTGCCAATGGCATGAAAAGGAAGGACGAGATTCATTGCAATTGAGACACAAGGGGGGGAAGACTGCAAGATGTATTGACATGATCTGCGGCACCGCAGACCGGACACTCCGCCGCAGATCTGCAGTATTTAGTGGGGTGTCCAAAGCGCCAGCACTTCCGACACTGCTGGGGAGTAGGGACTACTTTACAGACTTCAAGGCGATGGCCTGCAATATAAACGGAGGAGGGGAGTTCACGGCAGTTGAAGGTTAAGTGGGCGATGTTACTGGGAAAGCGCCTCCGCCCATGAGCGGGCAGGACATATGTATCCACTTTGAGAATAGGAAGGTCATGAAGGGCTAATTTCTCTAAAATATCATCGCCGCAAGACAGAAAATCACTTTGTTCAATGGTATGCGGTAAAACCACTGTACCACTGCAAGAATTGAGAGTAGTGTGTTTATGAACTGTGATTGGAATGTTATCTATGGAAGTAATATGGGAAAGATCATGAGCTTGTTCTGAATTCAGAACTGTAATGACGTGCGTACCACTTCGAAGAGCGTGGAAGGATATATTTTGGCCAACATGTCGTAAAAGAGCTTTACCAATAATATGGTCAGAAAGATAATCAGTTGGAGATGTCGGTTGGAGGGAAATGAATTTAGTCCACTGCGTACTTGTAAACATGGTGCCCAAAGGGAGTGGGTGTCGTGTAGGTAGTTTTTGGGGTAGACATCAAAGAACTGTCGTCAGTAGGTGATCTGGAACGTTTAGGAGTAGTACCGTGGGCGGTCCGACCCGAGGGAGGTGGGCGATCCAAAAAACAGTTGCACCGTATGCAGGGAAGCTGGACGCATTGTTAAAGACGTGCAAGAGGCAGAGACATTAACAGAATCGGGTGTCACCTCAGCACCTTCATCAGGTGACGAAGCGACACCAGCAGAAGGTACAGGGGTATTAGAAGTCTAGAGAATGGTCCAATAACAAAGCCAGGTCAAAACAGGATGTGGGAACAAAAAGGGGCCTGGGAGGAGGAGGGTTATCACAGAACGAAGTCTCCATGGCAGTGGTGCTTCTTTCTTGTTATTTTCAAGAAAAAAAAAAGAGAGACAGCGGAGGGACAGTCACTAGAAGGCATGGAAGGGCTGTAAGTTCCTCCCCTCATCTGAGAGGGCCTCGAGCCCACGAACAGTGCAGATGCAGCATGGAACCCGTGCCATACCCTACCCTTCACGCCAGTAAACCAGAGCTCTGGGATAGCAACCTCACATCTACCGAGCCACCTCGGTGGACAAAAGAGAGGGTGGTAGGAAACCCGCCACAAAGCATACCTCCTTCAGCAGTCACCTCCCAGAACCGACAGGCAGCGTCTGGAGATACACCCACCATCTGCAGGACACCCCGCCCACTTCTCGGAAATCCGGGAAGGGAGCAGGGCACCTCTAGACAATTCAGATTCCACGGCAAACTACACCACCCTCGAGGGACCTCATGGAGTGGGATAAACCTCAGTACACTTTCCCCTACCTCGAGACCGTAATGTCAGATGGGAGAACCCCAGAGGCTACAGACGGGACAAGGAAAAGGGAAGGGTTGGGAGGGGGGAGGAAGGAAAAAAAGGGGGATGGGGAGAATGGGATAGGGAAGGGAGGATTCTGGGGTAATTAGGTTCGGTCGGAGAAAGAAGACCACAAGGTCCAATTCCTCAGACCGATAGCCTCCTTACCACGACAAGGAGCCCCATCCCCATACCTCTCCGTGTACATATCCTAGTTTTTTAACTTCTAATCTCTCGTGCAACAACTGAGTCACAGCATCTCAGTAGTTCGACAAATTTACTGTATATAAATTTATGTGAGCATCGTGTATTTACAAAATATAACTTCACATGAGCATCACGAATCTATAAAATCTCTTGACAAATACGTTTTCCTTACAATACTGTTCTGTGATTCATGACAATTTTGTGTTTTTGTATCATCATTGTACCTGTCACACCATATACGTCACCATCATAACTACGATCGACTACCACCACCATCTCATCACCTAACCAACCATCACATCCACCACCCTACGTCACAACTAATGCCAAATCCACTACTACTACTATCACTACGAGTGATATATATGTAGGTAACTGGTGTTAGATATTATGCTTGTGTATCCCCAGAGATCCAGCCGCTGCACCTGGCCGCCGAGCGAAATCAGGTGAAGGTTCTCTATCAGCTAGTGAACAGAGGAGCATCGAAGGAAGCTCAAGACATTGAAGGTATCCTGCCTAAAGTTACTGCATTGTTAAGGGAAAAAATAAGCAAAATCTTTGCATTTTATATGAAATTATTTTTTAATATTTTATATAATCATGGCTGCCTTTAAACAATTCCGCCTCTGTATGTCGTCTTCTCATAGTAACAGACTATGTAGATACATTCACTTGCACGAGATGCCCATATCACATGTATTAGTATGTATGACACATGTATCATGCTCTATCAAGGATGCATGTACGAACCTTGTCTACATTGCTTCATAATTCTGTTCAAATTGTAGCTGGAGCTTCATTTGTCATTATTATTATTATTATTATTATTATTATTATTATTATTATTATTATTATATTAATGAGCAAACGATAAACCCAAAAAGGGCTACACAGCACCTGGGGAATGACAGGCAGTCAGGTTCGGTGCGAGGAAGGAAAGATTTCTAATTCCCTGGATCAAGAGCCCCGTACCAGCATCCAGGCACACCACCCTTGAAGAATGCTTCAAATGAAACCAAAAAATATTTCGTGAGGGAAATTGCATTGAAATTCCTGAATATCTGTTTGTAGTAAAGCAAACATACAACGCCTAGGGAAATGAGAAGCAACCAGACTCACGAAATCGTAATGACACGATTGCAAACAAACCATACCACGGGTGGGGGTTAGAACCCGCGATCAGAGTCTCAAAACTCCAGACCGTCGCGTTAGCCACTCATTAGCATCTTATTTAGTTAGTTAAGGGGACATCAAGAGTGGAAAGTGACCCAGGCCTCGCTGAACCTCTGGGAGTGTCTGCGTTTATGAAGGGAGTTAGGGGAACTAGTTAGCTTGACTCCGGTTCTGAAGGTGCCTGCACTCTGAAAGATAGGTTCAGAGTGCAGGCACCTAGCAGGTAATTTCATTTGTGAATAAGTGATGGTGACTGTATTTCATTATTTGGTGGAAAACGTATATTTTCTGTCATTAATGTAAACAAACATTACAACACTGCTGTTGGGTCACACTAGGTTGGCGTCCTGTACACTTCGCTGCTGCCTGCGGCCACACTAGGATTCTGGAGGAGTTGAAAAAACTGGGGTGCGACCTAGAAGCCAAGACGAAGGACAACTCGACCTCTCTCCATCTGGCTGCAGGAAACAACCATCTGCAGGTGGTGCAGTGGCTAGTGGAGAAAGGCGCGATCACCACTGCTGTCAACAAGCAGCAAGACACAGCTGAAGACTGCGCCAGGAACAAATCTCACAAGGAAGTGGTCGACTTCCTTAAACAGTACAGAACATTCGGAAAAGTAAGAACATTATTTAAATTTAAATAAAGTTTTTGGCTTAACTAGTACATTTGATGTCTATTTGTTTTGCTCATTATTTTAGCAAAATATTATTTAATTTTACAGTATACAGCACACGGCATTTTTTTACACTTATGTTTCTGTGAATTTAATCTTGGTGTAACTGGAGTTCAGACTGTCGAAACTTGTCAAAGAGAGAAGCGTGGGATACATGAAAAATCTGTCTCTGAGACACCCAATATTGGAAGTGGCTAGCTTTTGTGAATAGCTCCCCATTTGCTGAGAACGATAAATTCTCAAAATAAAAAAAAAATTGTAAAGATTTGTCCCTTTATCACTTGAAGAGGAATTATTGCAAAATCTTTGGATGAAGCCAGAATTTTATAGGCTCTTGTTCCAAGGAACTGGACTCATTCTCCTCTTTCTCGGATCTATCCTGAATGCCTCTTATTCCCCAGTGGTTTAGCTCATCCCTCTAATTAAAATAAAGAAATCTTATAATTTACTAAAAAAAAAATCTATTGAACTATGAATCAATAAAAACAAATATTTATTAATATTCACACTTCAGTTTTATCAAAAAGCTTAAGTGTCATTGGAGAAGGGGGCGCGGGGGGCGGCGCGGGGCGGCGCGGGGCGGCTCGGGGGTGCAGACGTTGGCGGGGTGGCGCAGACGGGGGGGCGTTGGGCAGCGCGGGACCGGAAGGGTCATTAACACCTAGGTGTGAAAATTCACACCTAGGTAGGGATGAAGTGGCTTACCGCCACCATTTTGAGGAGCTCAGAAGAAAAGTCTATTACTTAATTATGGTTCCTTCTCACACAGGTGCAGCAGCAGAGGTACCAGTACCCTGCGGATGGTTCAGTAGGTAACGGCAGTGTTGCTGTGTCCAGGACACCTCGCTCAGCCCACCCTCAGGACACCCGTAGTGCTCCAGTAAGCTACAGAGGAGCCTCAACCCCACCCCTGCCACCTCCTCAGTGGACCAACCCTCAGACTCAGCCCGACTATCAGGCTGACTATCAGCGTCAGCCCGACTATCAGCGTCAGGCCGACTATCAGCGTCAGGCCGACTATCAGCGTCAGGCCGACTATCAGCGTCAGCCAGACTATCAGCGTCAGCCAGACTATCAGCGTCAGCCCGATTATCAGCGTCAGCCCGATCACCAACGTCAGCTGGACACTTACCCTCAGACCACTTCTTCCATTTCTCCTCAGAGGTCCTCACACACTCAGCCTAACTATCAGCCTCAGCCCTACCCGCAGACCTTCCCTTATTCCTCTGCTCAGCGGATCCCACAAACTCGGCTTAATATTCAGCCCCCATCCCCCACTCAGGACGCCCGTTTCCCATCTCCTCAATGGTCCTCTCACACTCAGACTTACAATCAATCTCATCTTGCTCATCAAATACAGACTGTCATTCACCCTCAATCCTCCCCTCACCTTCACCCTCAGTCCCCTCACCCTCTGGACTCCCCTCACCCTCTGGACTCCCCTCACCCTCTGGACTCCCCTCACCCTCTGGACTCCCCTCACCCTCTGGACTCCCCTCAAAACAAGCAGTCTGATCTATCTACTCAGGTGAGTTGATGTTATTCAAAGTCTTTGTCTATTTATCAAAACAGCTGCATTTTTTTGGCCTAATTTTATGCCTAATTATCTTTCCCTTCATTTAAATTTCTTTCGGCATTTCAAGAGGCAAGCTGAGAGATATCAGTCAGTGTATCTTAAGAATATAACCATGAAGGGACACTACAGTAGGCTTACTGGCCCATAATTGGCAATCTCAAATTCTATCGTTCCCATCCATATATTTGTACAACCTATTCTCAAAACTACCAAAAAAAAAAAAAAACCGATTAATACATAACTAATAAGTCACGAATAATACTTAAGTTCAATTCTGAGCATTTATTAAGAGCAACATTTCACCACGAGTGACTTCACCCGTCTTAAGACAGAAGGGTAAAACACTGTTACATAGCAGTCAGAGCAGATATCTTGTAGCGAAGAGGTGAGGCAGGAAGTTACGCTCAAATGGGTTGGATTTTGGGAAGAACCTGCCTAGCACGGGCCATAAGCCTTCTGTAGTGCTTCTCCATATTCCTTGTTTATGTGACGGTCAGTTCTAACATGGATAATAATCTTTTGAGTAAATGGTTAGAAACACTGAAGCTCCCAGAGCTTAGCGGGAGGTGTCGGTGGTGACAGTTAAGACAACGTTCATGTGTTGTCGTTTTTGAGGATGACTTAGTCGTGCCTCATTAAAGTTCACCTAGTGTCCATGTTCGTCCCTGTGCTGTACACAGGCCTTCTTGCAGTCATCCCATCTGCAAGCGTTTCTGTGCTCGCCTAGTCTAATTTATATATTTAGTGTCATTTTTACTTGCGCAATTTTTACCTGTGGTATTTTATTTTAACATATACCTACCTACTTGCAACCAACAATTCTCACTCATGCATTTACCTGATTAACTTCTAAAAGCTAGAGAGTTAGTTCAGACTCTCAGGTAAGGACCCACTAGGGGCGAGGGGGAAGTGGGGACAGAAGAAGAATAGCCGGTGAGAGGAAGAGCTGAAGGAGAAGAGAAAGAGTCAGGACTAAACCCAACAGTCTAACTACTACTGGATACTGGATACTGTTCTAAAAGCTGATTTTGAGCTAAAACTTACCAAAAAAATTTCTCCCACAACTTGCACAATTCCATACTTAAATATAAAAAAAAATACATTTGGAGACAACTCTTTCACACACACACACACACATATATATATATATATATATATATATATATATATATATATATATATATATATATATATATATATATATATATATATATATATATATTAGAAATTTTGCAAATAGTGATAACCAAAAAGTCTAGCCAAAGAATCTCAAATTTGCCCATTTTTTTTTTTTTAGCTTGTTGCTACTCTATTATACTGGCCCAGACAAGTGTTTCTGGACGCTACTGCAATCATTAGATCTACCTCTCACAGAATAGGTATCAAGTGCAAAATATAGCTGTGAAATGGGTTTAAACAGACACGTGAAGAAACATTAAGACACATTACTAATAAATACACGTTACTGTTGCCCAGGTGTCTTTTTTAAACCAATTGTCGGAATCCATTACCAAAGTTTATACCAAAACCATGAAAAATCAGATTACTCACTACTAACAGATGCTGGTGGCGGCGGCGGAGGGGCGGGTGGAAGAGGTAGAGAGTTGTGTGGCAGCTGGGGCAGACTTGTGTTCCACCAGCACTAGGCTTGGAGAGGAAGGTCAGGCTTATTATCAGGCTTACTATTATTATTAATCGTAGTGTAAAGGTTTACCTTACCAAAAGCTTTTATTAAAATGATAATTAAATACTCATTATTTTTTATACGAATATACTAAATAATTTTCGTTATTGTAGTAGTATTGTAATTTTCTTTATTTTATTCTATAATTAATTTTATTGCTAAGCAAGCGTCCCTTACTGTTGCATAGGGTTGCAGGCGCTGCAGCTGGCGTGTTGGGGCGGCCATGTCCAGGTGGTGAAGCAACTACTCGAACTGAAGGTCGACCTACGAGCTGTAGCCCAGGGTGAGAGAGTGGGATGCCATACTCATTGTTCTCTCGCCATATTCTTCTTCAAGGGAGATAAATACTATGCTGCTGGCGAAGGCTCTTGATTCACGGAACTGTTTCTATTTTTTATTGGATCAACCTTTATTACCTCCCCAATGATTTAATAATTTAGGCAGTAGCTTCAGTCTTAGGAACTAGTGTGTAGATATAATTAGCAGCGGACCCAGTCCACTTCCTGAGAGACAACACAGTCTTATTGCAACGTAACTGTCTACACATTATAACTTGTTGACCTCAAACTGAAGGATTTCACCCCTCGCAGTCAACCCAGCTGTGACTGATCTACCCAAAGGCAGTTATTCCCAGACCAATTGTATCTACATTTCTCTCTTGACAACACTGAACATTTCAGTAAGTGGAAACAATCACATTTCACAATCTTTGTGAGAGTAGGTAAATTAGCCAGCCCTGTTACAACAAAAATACCCGATCTACTTGCAATCCTTTTTTGCTGCCAAAATGAAGGTCTACTCACTTTTGATGAGACAAATTGGTAGAGGAAAGCATAAGGTTGTCTCCGGAGCCTCCAGTTTCTCCAACAAACCCGACATTTTAATAAACCTGCATAACTTTAGAAATATTCAACTTTATCGAGCCTATTTTTTTAATTAAAGCGCAACATCGGTCATTCAGAGTAAATAGTAGTGGATACTTGATTCACTTTCCTGGTAGTCGCAAGTATGAAACATTCTCTCAACTAGGATTCATATACTATTTTATTGGGTGCATTGGCAGTGTCTGAGTTGACTGAATTAATCGTAATTTACTGTATGATATTGCACTGTATTTTGGTGTTTTATAATATGGAGACGTGAGATTGTTCCTACATTATTGGTCAGGTCGCGAGGGTGTCCACTGGGCGGCATTCGGAGGTCACGTGACGGTATTACGCGTGCTGAAAGATCACGGATGTGATCTTACTGCCACCGACGACGACAAAGCCACACCGCTTCACCTAGCTGCCGATAACGACAACCTGGACGCTGTTCGCTGGTTGGTCTTACAAGGCGTCCAGATTAACGTCAAGAACAGCAAGGGCCTTACACCAGTTGACCTAGCAATGAAGTCTTTTTCTGAAAACGTGCATAACTACTTCCTCGAGGTTAGTACATATATGAAGGGTTTCTTGAGGTCCGAAAGTGTGTGAGTACTTATAATTACATATGCTTGAAATAAATAAAGTACACAGTACTTATAAAGAAATAAAGCTGACAGAAAAAAAAGGCTAATGGAGGCCGCTTCTGCATTATAGATAACCACGACTAGAAACAGGATGGAATAAAGCCATTGTGCAGTGATGAAGGCTTGATTCTTTATCCGTTAAACGTGACGGATTCCCATTCATATTTCTCCTCATTTAAGCAACTTAACGCCTATAATTAACTATGATTTCATCCAGGGAAGACTCCTATAATACCATGTGTTGTTACTTCATAAGTCTCCTGCGTGAAAGGGTATCAGAGGACTTACTGAAATTCAGATAAAAAATGTCGTACTCTTTATCATTGTTTACTGATTAAAATAGGTAGCTTTAAATATAGGTTGGAAAGTCATGAGCTGGTGTGGTTAGGTATGAATTAGACCTGCGTAGTATGGGCCAATAGACCTACTGTAGTGTTCCTTCATACTTATGTTCTTATATGTTGTGAGGTATCATAATACATCAGCAGCTACTGTACTGAAACCTGTAAAGGTGGTGTCCCTCGCAGGAACAATTGATTGATGCAGCTGGTGTTGGCGACATGGAGACTACTCTCCGCCTGATAGACAATAAGGTTAATGTTGACGCTCCCAGTTACAAGCCAGAAACCAGAGGTAATACGGAACAGCCATGTTTATCTAATATAGAAATATGTCTTATAATAACAGTACTCAAAGAAAATTAATACAAATATTAAATACACCCAGGGAAGGTATACTGTTAAAAATTTTAATACTACAAAGTGCATCAATAATATTAATGTGTGGTATGCTGCAGGTCGCAGGGCCCTTCACCAGGCTGCAGACGGAGGCCACACAACCCTGGTCGAGGCTCTCCTCAATGCTAACGCTGACCCTAATGCTGAGGACGACGAAGGTATGAAATTATTATATTCATTGGGAAGCACTTGTCAGTGGAGGCCGGGGGGAAGAGGTCAACAGTGTATATGAAGGTATGCAAACATACACGCACTAACACAATCTTCTTCTTTCAACAAACCGGCCATACCCCACCGAGGCAGGGTGACCTAAAAAGAAAAACGAAAGTTTCTCTTTTTAAAGTTAGTAATTTATACAGGAGAAGGGTTACTAGCCCTTTCCTTCCGGCATTTTAGTCGCCTCTTACGACACGCATGACTTACGGAGGAAGAATTCTGTTCCACTTCCCCATTTAGATAAGAGGAAGTAAAGAACAAGAACTAGTAAGGAAATAGAAGAAAACCCAGAGGGGTGTATATATATATATATATGCTTGTACATGCATGTGTAGTGTGACCTAAGTGTAAGTAGAAATAGCAACATGTACCTGAAAACGTGCATGTTTATGATACAGAAAAAAAAGACACCAGCAATCCTACCATCATGTAAAACAATTACAGGCTTCCGTTTTACACTCACTTGGCAGGACGGTAGTACCTCCCTGGTTGGTTGCTGTCTACCAACCTACTACCTACCCAACACAATCAAGAATTTCAATAAAAAAAGGTAATTTAAGTAGCCAGTGTGGCTGAAAATGTAAACAAATGCGTTTGTTTATGAAGCAACACGGCATCAATATTAGACTAAGTATTCACTAAAACAGGACACACACATTCTTTACATAAACTAGCTAAAACCTGCTTTGAAAAAAAAATTACAAACCGTTCTTCTCTGTTTTGGACTGAAGAAGCCACTGGCTGACGAAGCCACTGACTGAAGAAGCCACTGGCTGACGAAGCCACTGACTGAAGAAACCACTGGCTGACGAAGCCTTTCCTCGGTAAAGATTCCCAAATGTTGCACAAGTGTCTTATTCTTCAACTTGTCAATTTTCTAAATAATTTACATCTCACCTAGCAGAGTACATTAACCTACTGCCTCACCTAGCAGAGTACATTAACCTACTGCCTCACCTAGCAGAGTACATTAACCTACTTCCTCACCTAGCAGAGTACATTAACCTACTGCCTCACCTAGCAGAGTACATTAACCTACTGCCTCACCTAGCAGAGTACATTAACCTACTGCTTCACCTAGCAGAGTACATTAACCTACTGCCTCACCTAGCAGAGTACATTAACCTACTGCTTCACCTAGGAGAGTACATTAACCTACTGCTTCACCTAGGAGAGTACATTAACCTACTGCTTCACCTAGGAGAGTACATTAACCTACTGCCTCACCTAGGAGAGTACATTAACCTACTGCTTCACCTAGGAGAGTACATTAACCTACTGCCTCACCTAGGAGAGTACATTAACCTACTGCTTCACCTAGCAGAGTACATTAACCTACTGCCTCACCTAGCAGAGTACATTAACCTACTGCCTCACCTAGCAGAGTACATTAACCTACTGCCTCACCTAGCAGAGTACATTAACCTACTGCCTCACCTAGCAGAGTACATTAACCTACTGCCTCACCTAGCAGAGTACATTAACCTACTGCCTCACCTAGCAGAGTACATTAACCTACTGCCTCACCTAGCAGAGTACATTAACCTACTGCCTCACCTAGCAGAGTACATTAACCTACTGCTTCACCTAGGAGAGTACATTAACCTACTGCTTCACCTAGCAGAGTACATTAACCTACTGCCTCACCTAGCAGAGTACATTAACCTACTGCCTCACCTAGCAGAGTACATTAACCTACTGCCTCACCTAGCAGAGTACATTAACCTACTGCCTCACCTAGGAGAGTACATTAACCTACTGCCTCACCTAGCAGAGTACATTAACCTACTGCCTCACCTAGCAGAGTACATTAACCTACTGCCTCACCTAGGAGAGTACATTAACCTACTGCTTCACCTAGCAGAGTACATTAACCTACTGCCTCACCTAGCAGAGTACATTCACCTACTGCCTCACCTAGGAGAGTACATTAACCTACTGCTTCACCTAGGAGAGTACATTAACCTACTGCCTCACCTAGCAGAGTACATTAACCTACTGCTTCACCTAGGAGAGTACATTAACCTACTGCCTCACCTAGCAGAGTACATTAACCTACTGCCTCACCTAGGAGAGTACATTAACCTACTGCCTCACCTAGCAGAGTACATTAACCTACTGCCTCACCTAGCAGAGTACATTAACCTACTGCCTCACCTAGCAGAGTACATTAACCTACTTCCTCACCTAGCAGAGTACATTAACCTACTGCCTCACCTAGCAGAGTACATTAACCTACTGCCTCACCTAGCAGAGTACATTAACCTACTGCCTCACCTAGCAGAGTACATTAACCTACTGCCTCACCTAGCAGAGTACATTAACCTACTGCCTCACCTAGAGGACATTGACCTAATGCTTCTCCTAGGAGAGTACATTAACCTACTGCTTCACCTAGGAGAGTACATTAACCTACTGCTTCACCTATGAGAGTACATTAAGCTACTGCTTCACCTAGGAGAGTACATTACGTTACTGCTTCACCTATGAGAGTACATTAAGCTACTGCTTCACCTAGGAGAGTACATTACGTTACTGCTTCACCTATGAGAGTACATTAAGCTACTGCTTCACCTATGAGAGTACATTAACCTACTGCCTCACCTAGGAGAGTACATTACGTTACTGCTTCACCTATGAGAGTACATTAAGCTACTGCTTCACCTAGGAGAGTACATTACGTTACTGCTTCACCTATGAGAGTACATTAAGCTACTGCTTCACCTAGGAGAGTACATTACGTTACTGCTTCACCTATGAGAGTACATTAAGCTACTGCTTCACCTATGAGAGTACATTAACCTACTGCCTCACCTAGGAGAGTACATTACGTTACTGCTTCACCTATGAGAGTACATTAAGCTACTGCTTCACCTAGGAGAGTACATTACGTTACTGCTTCACCTATGAGAGTACATTAAGCTACTGCTTCACCTATGAGAGTACATTAACCTACTGCCTCACCTAGAGGACATTGACCTAATGCTTCACCTAGGAGAGTACATTAAGTTACTGCTTCACCTATGAGAGTACATTAAGCTACTGCTTCACCTAGGAGAGTACATTAACCTACTGCTTCACCTAGGAGAGTACATTAACCTACTGCTTCACCTACAGGAGTGCTGGGGATTCACCTTGCTGTACAGGCTGGTCACCTGGAGGTTGTGAAGATCCTTCTCCCTCTGTTGTCTGATGTTGGTCGTGAGGTTAAAGGTTGGTACTCCTTCCTCTCTTTTTCTTTTTATATTTTCCTTCCTCCATCTCTCCCATTATCTTCCTCTTTCACCATTCCTCTCTCCCTTTATATGTCCCTAAGTTTATCACTCTATATAACACTATCTCGCTTTCACTCTCCCTCTTTTTCCCCCCTTGCCCTTTTTTCAATATCTCCCTATCTCCATCACACTCATTATCTTTTAATGGTCTCTAATTTTGTTTGTACTTAGTGTTTGTGTGTGTGTGTGTGTGTGTGTGTGTGTACTCACCTAACTGTACTTATCTAATTGTGGCGGAAGGGGTCGATTCATAGCTCCTGGCTCCGCCTCTTCACTGGTCGCTACTAGGTTCATTCTCTCCCTGCTCCATGAACTTTATCATACCTCTTCTTAAAGCTATGTATGGTACCTGCCTCCACTACCTCACTTTCCAGACTATTCTACTTCTTGACAACTCTATGACTGAAGAAATACATCCTAACATCCCTGTGGTGTGTGTGTGTGTGTGTGTATGTATGTGTGTGTGTGTGTGTGTGTGTGTGTGTGTGTGTGTGTGTGTGTGTGTGTACGTTTAATTCATATATAACGTTGCATGTTTCTGAAATGATACTACGTCATTGAAAAACTAGAAAAAACGGTATGTATTTTTTTCATGCTAATTAGAATTGCATCATTGACGCATGGACATAAGCAGATTACTAATTAGCAAACAGTTCTGTTCTTGATTAGCAAATTTCTGTATATCATTAACGTTCCGATTATTTTAAAAAACACCAGTATAAAGTTTTAGTATAAATAGTAAGTTCTTATATAAAGCTTCTGTATACAGTACGTTTTTTTTTTTTTTGGAAATACAGTTGACAAAATGCATCCAAAATTGAAAAGGACATGAATCGGCCTTCCTGGACAGACTCATGTCGGTCACAAGACTCGTAGCTCGGTTGGTAGCGCACTCAGCTCATACAGTGAGTATCCGGGGTACGATCCCAAGTAAGGGTGGAAACATTCGGCATGTTTCCCTACACCTGCTGTCCCAGTTCACCTAGCAGTAAGTAGGTACCTGGGTGTTAGCCGACTGGTGTGGGTGTCATCCAGGGGGGATGGTAGTATACCTCAGATAGAGCTGGGCTTTGAAATGAGCTGAGGTAGAATAACAACTCTTAGCCTGAAAAACTGATTTGTGTAAAAACAGTATTTCCCAGGTATTTGTCTATTTATGAAGGGTATATAGACTAATTTCAAAGCCTAGACCTTTCATTCGAATCTTCTTGGACGTGGGTTACAGTTATTGACTAACACCTCTCAAATTATCCTCGCATTTTTGGGTACGATTACACAGCGCTAAATTTGGTTTAGAACCGAAGCAAATGTTTGGTGCTTGTGGGATATTGTGAGGCAGGAGTGTGCATTGTGCTCAGGAACCTTCATACTGAGAGGCAGGAGTGTGCATTGTGCTCAGGAACCTTCATACTGAGAGGCAGGAGTGTGCATTGTGCTCAGGAACCTTCATACTGAGAGGCAGGAGTGTGCATTGTGCTCAGGAACCTTCATACTGAGAGGCAGGAGTGTGCATTGTGCTCAGGAACCTTCATACTGAGAGGCAGGAGTGTGCATTGTGCTCAGGAACCTTCCTACTGAGAGGCAGGAGTGTGCATTGTGCTCAGGAACCTTCATACTGAGAGGCAGGAGTGTGCATTGTGCTCAGGAACCTTCATACTGAGAGGCAGGAGTGTGCATTGTGCTCAGGAACCTTCATACTGAGAGGCAGGAGTGTGCATTGTGCTCAGGAACCTTCATACTGAGAGGCAGGAGTGTGCATTGTGCTCAGGAACCTTCATACTGAGAGGCAGGAGTGTGCATTGTGCTCAGGAACCTTCATACTGAGAGGCAGGAGTGTGCATTGTGCTCAGGAACCTTCATACTGAGGGCCATGCGATTGGCCGAGGTTATTACTGACGTCATCAGCTATTAATGTACTACGGTGATTGGTTCGAATTATTATATTTCTGAGACTGTGACAGTAGTAGTTTATGTTGGTGTGCAGTATTCTGTATACAACTCCAACTGATAATCGAGTTCTTGTATTGCTGGTATTAAAGTGTGTAAATATATATTATCCAAGTTCATCTCTGTTTATGATAGTTTTATTTCCATCTAATTATGATAACAAATAGTAATGCCTCCCCCATCCTCAGTAGGGCTTACAGATGTGTATCCAAGGATGTCTAGTACATTAGGTAAGTCATGTTTTACTGTAGCCAAGTCTGTTAGTAACTGTATGTATACAATGATGTCATCATTGTGTGTATTTAGGAACCTGGTAGTACAAAGGAAAACAGATTTGCTGTTAGTTTTACTAAAGGCAGTTTTTGCAAGACTTGCCACTTTATACAGTTTTGATCAAGAGATAGTTGTACAATTTCAGAATACAAGTGCAGTAACAGGTAATAAAAGTAGTCTGATTAGTAAATAAAAGTGATATACACCCCCGGTGTTCGTCCTGCTCCAAACTCGCCCTTTTATGTAAGTGTATTTTTTTAAAATGCTTTTCTAAGTGTATTTTTGGGGGTCTAAAAGGACTAGTCTACTTTACATTATTCCTTATGGGAATAAATTCGTTTGGTAATGGCACTTGAATAGCATTCTGGAACGAAAAAATAACGAAAACCGGGGGTCCACTATAAATGCAATAAGCATGTATGTACTAAAAGTAATTTAACTAGAAGTAAACTGTACAATAAACACAAATAAGAGAAAATCATAGAAACGGTAAACTTAAGAGAGAATTAATGGCTCATTTACAAGTACACACATTTGTACAATTCTAGGGAAGCAGTTGATCCACTGGGCAGCTATTGGAGGACACGAAAAAATCTTACAGTACCTGAAGACCAAGAGCTGCAGCCTACAAGCCTTCACCCGTGGTAAAAGGCAGACAGCGTTGCACCTTGCAGCCGATAACGGCAACCTGGAAGCTGCGAAGTGGCTGGTAGAGAACGGAGTGAACCTTGAGCACAAAGACGCTGATGGTCTCACTGCCGAAGACTTGGCCCAGCAAGAGGGTTACAAGAATGTGGCTCTCTTCCTCCATGTTGAAGTTCCTGAGCGCTTGAAGGCGACACCTCAGGAGTTGAAATTCCTGAAGGCAGCAGCTAGTGGTCAGCGAAAGAGTCTAGAAGAGATGCTGATGAACTCTGAAGTCAACATCAATTGTCAGGGTCAACTAGGTAGGTGCTCTAAGTTCTCAAAATATCGTAGAAATGAAGTCATAAGAAACCAGCACTAGTACCACAAGTACTACTACTCTACTATTAATACTATTACTACTGCCATTATAACTAGTCAAAATATAATTTTAATACCTGTGTTACTGCTACAGCCACTCCTACTATCACTGCTACTTCTTCTACCACTACTACTACTACTTCTACTACCACTACTATTACAACTGATAATTCTATTACCACTACTACTTTTATTTCCACTGCTACTTCTACTAGCACTGCTATTTTTACCACACCTATTGCTACTAGTTATGGTACAATAACATAATGTTGCTTTTACTAATACTACTAGCGACACTGCAGTAATAATAATAACAACAATACAATTGTTACTTCTACCACTACGAGTGATAATCTAGCTGATAAATATCCCAATCACAATTCAGGCAGACGAGCCATTCATTTAGCAGCTTCCAAGGGCTACCTGGATGCAGTGCGTCTCCTGGTATCCAGAGGTGTCCAGGTGGATGCTACTGATGATGAAGGTGAGTTTCCTGGTAACCAATGGTGTCCAGGTGGATGCTACTGATGATGAAGGTGAGGTTCCTGGTAAACAATGGTGTCCAGGTGGATGCTTCTGATGATGGTGAGTCTTCTGGTATCCAGAGGTGCCCAGATGGATGCTAATGAGGATGAAGGTGAGTTTCCTGATATCCAGAGGTGTCCAGGTGGATGCTACTGATGATGGTTTACAATTAATATAAAGTAAGGTTTAGAATTAATATAAAGTAAGTTTCCTTTGGGATACGAAAAGGCTAATTAAGTTAAAGGGGGATACTGCCTACAGGAATGAAGTCAAGGACACGTGTATTAGAAAAAGTCGCAAAGTTTTGCTCTAAGCGGAGTGGAACGTTATCTTTCAGGCTTGGTCTGCAACATGTATCTTTGTCGTCAAAGATAAACTCAGAGGGAAATATAGATATCTAGTGACCATGAAGGCAAGTATGAAACGAAGCGAGTTCTTTCTCTGGAAATATACGCAAAAGGACGAACAAATGTCATCGACAGGTATTATTATTATAATCAAATAGAAGCGCTAAACCACAGGGGTTATCGACAGGTATATATATATATATATATATATATATATATATATATATATATATATATATATATATATATATATATATAATCTTTAGCTCTAGATCTTTCGCAGTCAACATTGCATAGCTCCTGACGACGCACGAGAGTGCGAAAGCTCTAGAGCTAAAGATTTCCATTCCTATGTGGCTTGTTTTGCATTGTTAAGATCGCCTGTTTGAGATTGTATTGCACACACACACACACACATTATATATATATATATGTCATACAAGACAAGCGAAATTTTGTGTATGCAATAATTTCGCAAAAATCATTCTGAACCTAACGAAAAAAAAATATTTCATTGTGTTTGTTTATTATTAAATTAATGTTAACGTATCTAAAATATATTTAGTTGGGTTAGGCTAAATTAAATTGCGCTTGTTATAATAAGGTTAGGTAAGTTTTCTAAGTTTCTTTTGGTACAAAATTATAAATTTTTACATTAACATAAATAAAAAAAAATAAATCTTTAAACGTATAAGAGAAAATTTTCGATTGGATTTAATTTTAAATGAGTTCTTGCTAATTGACCAGTTTTGCCTAATCTGCACGACATATATAATGTGTGTGTGTGTGTTTTGTACAAAATACTGTAATAAAGTGAAAATTAGTACAGTAATTTGGGTCCTTTCTTAGTTATTCCTTGTAACAACAATAACGAAAATATACTGTCCCGTTTTACTCGTTTCACGATGTTTCGCTTCATCCTGGACCATTATCAACTAATGGCTTGATAATGGTCCACTACCGTGGATTGTTCCAGCCACGGTAGTGTAGCCTTGAAAGTTATCTGTACATTGTTCCAGCCACGGTATTGTGACCTTTGAAGGTTATCTGTATCTGTAAATTCTTCCAGCCATGGTACTGCGGCATTTAGCGTTAGATGTAAATTCTTCCAGCCACGGTATTGTGGTATTGAGTTATAGCTGTATATTGTTCTAGCCACGGTATAGTGAGCTTCAGTCATCATATTTCACACTTGGTACAGGAAACACAGCAGTGCACTTGGCCGCTGCGGGAGGCCATTTGGAAATCCTGAAGGTGCTGCGAGACAACAAGTGCGATCTTTCTAGCATCAACAGTGAGAAGGACACTCCCTTGCACTTCGCAGCACGTACGAACCAGTTACATGTGATCAGGTGGCTGCTGAAGAGAGGTGTCGAGTGCAATGTGTTGAACGAACGCGGGCAATCTGCCGAGGATATCGCAAGGAAGAATAACAATAAGGATGCAGCTGACATGCTGAAGATACATAAAGGTCCAGTAAGCACCAAGGTAAGAGCTGATTGCTGACAGTAGGACTGGGGTGTTGAGGAGAGCTGACCGTAGAACTGAGGTGTTGAGGAGAACTGACCGTATGGCTGGGGTATTGAGGAGAGGTGACAGTAGGATTGGAGTGTTGAGGGGAGCTGACAGTAGGAATGAGGTGTTCAGTAGACTACTAACCGTAGGCGTGTGATGAATAGGCTGCTGACGGAATGGGACGATGAATATGGGTGATGAGAAATGTGCTGATGGCAGGAGCACTGTAAGTCCTGCCAGAACCAAGGATACTGTCTGGTCATGTTGACAATCTTTGTTTACACATTAATTACAGATATTCCGTCAAGCGGATATATGCGGTAAACCCTTCATATAACGTATTTCGGAAATACGGAACAAAATACACTAGGTTAATCGATTCGGAAACTGGGGAAAGTACGAATAAGCAATGAGTGAGAATAAGCAATAGACATATGACACTATATCAGAAAAGAACGTCAAATAATTTGAAGCTTATCTCAGGTCATAAAAGGTTAACAGGTGACATATTGATTTAATGAACCTTCTGTGTCGATAGGCTTTGAATCCAGTTACCTAACGGTTGAGCTTATGTAATTAAATTAGTACTTAGAATAAAATTAAAATTAATGCACTAATCAGGCGAAATTTAATATATTTCTTTGAAGCCAAGGATAGTTTACCTGTCTGGAATATTTTATTTATTATGTAATATCATATATAATAATGAATATATTACTAAATGGACCATTTTTAGAAAAAAAACAGTAATATTATGCAGCTCTTGAAGATACCATGGTTGACGTGGAACTTACTATAGCAGAGCGAAGAGCAGAGCGGCACAGGGAGTGTGAGCAGAGCCTCGCAGCCACGACCAGAACCAAGCAAGGACATGCCACAAGGGTTGAGGAGTCTGGGTAACACCTGTTACATGAACTCCATCATACAGTGCCTCTATAACACCTCCACACTCACTTCTTACTTCCTCGACGACTCATGGAGGTAAGATCAGTTATAATAATATACTTCCACACTCATTTAATAATAATTATAATCCACACTCATTATTTCTTCGGGCAACTCTTCTAGGTAACATTTCACACAGTGTCTATAACGCCTTCACACTCACTACCTCCTTAACGACTCATGCAGGTGAGATCAAAGACAAAGTTGATGTAATATGAACTACAATATAATTTTGAGACAATCAGCCCCACAGCTCAGCCATGATAGAACTTGGTCAGTCCCTTAAACCTGAGGGACTAACCACTCCTATATTTACTACAATATCGCTGAAAACCCTTTACTCAAACATTACAGTATTCAAAGGTTATACATATATTCATACTAATATAAAATATAAAACAAAATACAGATTTGTTGTGTTGTTGCGATTTTATAATACTTTCTGGCTCCCTCATTGAAAACACGATGAGAGCTGTTTGAGTATTACAAGAGAAGAAACATTTTGGTGCACTCTTAATTAACCATTAACATTCACGGCTTCAGAAATCGTATAAATAGAAATAGTGAGTATGGCGGGGAGGTAGCAGTGGCTTATGGTGACGTGGTACGTCAGCTGCATGCCCGAGGCAACACCTACCACCCCATGAAAACCCTCAAGGTAGGAGAACCTTCCGTCTTGTCTGTCTGTGTGTCTTGTTCACACACACACACACACACACACACACTCTCTCTTTTATCAAATTATGATAGAAAATATAAATGCAAATATTATTTCATAAATCTAAAGTTGTAGGAGGAATTGTATGTATGAATTTGTAAACGTGGTCATCATGTATATAGGTGTGTGATTATTTGTTTACCTGTTTGTAATTACAGAAGCAAAACTATGTTCATTGTGCTCCGACTTCAGTATTTGGTATTACAGGAGCAGAACTATGCTCATGGTGCCCCGACTTCAGTATTTAGGCATTAATACATTTTTTTACAAGTTTTCACTTTATAAAAATATATGAGATAATACTAAATAATAATTTATGACTATAAACAGCTCAGGAAATGGGTGGGGATCGAACCCATATCGAGGCAGTCCTGAATTTAGTAAGCCAATGTTCTCGTCACCAGAGAACATTGATGCTAATGACCTATATGTGGCAATATTTAAAGTACACTATCAACTCTCCGATGTGACCGACAACAATAGATTAACATTTAAGTATATACCAGCTGCTAAGCGAACATAGGAAGCAGATTTAAAGAGACATGCCTATACGTCACCCAGCAGAGGAATTTAATCTGGGTTTTAATGGTTGCGAGTTGAACGCTTTATAAACTACCGAGTTACCTGATGCAAGACAGACTTTTCATACGAGCTGAGGTAGGATAGCAGCTCGTAGTTTGTTAAATGTAGCCACAGTAGGTTTCTTTTTCTCTTTTTTTGCCCTGATAAAGTGCAATGTTTACAACAGGCGATCTTGGGTGAACACGACGAGATGTTCCAGGGGCGTGAGCAACAGGACGCTCACGACTTCCTCTCCCTTCTACTCCACGCCCTCGACAGAGACCTTCAGGTGGGTCTTGAATAAAACAGATGAACACATAGACACAATGATAGACATCGTATATATATATATATATATATATATATATATATATAAAATATATATATATATATATTATATATATTATATATATATACAAATTTTGCCTCTACGATTATAAATATGATATAGATTAAATTATAACCAGATGAATTACCAATTATGAGTTGATTGTTTTTCTAAATAAGGTTTCAACATTTTACAATACATATTTCGTCTGTTAATGATAATTCACGTATACTTATCTTATTTATGTCTTAAGATATCTAAGTATAAAGAAAAAAATAAAAAAAATACAGCAAAGCCCCTTTTTTTTCACTACAATACAATGATCAGCGACACGGTCAGTCACACACAGCTGATCTCTTCATTGGCACTCATCAGTCTAGCATCGTTTGTCTGGAAACAGGGAAAGAAATTTTTACACTGAAAGAGCTCTTCTCCAGCCTGACACTTGCAGTTGATCCTCAGAATGGTAACGACATTTGCACCCTCAAGGTAAGAACGGTTAATTAGGTAGCCTCCTCTAAAGGGTCCGATAGTGGCTATCGGACCGCTTTTTTTTATCTTCTTCCTCCACTGTTTCTGCGTGGTAATTTAAAAACGCATCTTCCGATTGGCTGCAAAGTTTCAGAACTTGTATGTCTTATAAACAATGCAAAAGTTTCAGTGCTATAACTTCTGAAGGCTTCAGAGGAGCTTCAAACTTGAAACACAAAGTTCGGAATGATATTGCTGTATTTAGGGGCTAATTTGTGAACTTGATTAGAATATTTTTTTTTTTACATATCTTGAAATATATCTTCTAAACATCTTCAAACTCTGATGCTTATGTCTGAAGGGAAAATTCATTATATAACATGCATGCATAGGTGAGAATTTGCCAGTTAACTTTGTTGATAGACTGTGGTTTAGGTTTCCCTGTGATAACTTGAAAATACCTCTTACTTGAATCATACTTTCATCACTAGTGTATTTTGCTGAAAGAAAGGTTAGGTTAGGTTAGTTTAGGTAAGGTTTGTCAGGAAACAGGGCAAGTGTTTCCTATCGCGAGTCTTAGTCATATGACCTGCAACTGGAGCTTTTGTCATCTGATCGAGTCCTTCCGCTGGCTTACCGGTCCACCCCTTTAAAAATAAATGATTATTATAACCATTTTGCTCAAAGGAAGGTTGATATTATTACTCTCTGTAAGTCTCAATTTGCTGTTTTTAATGAAATTTGGCTAATAGTATCCTTGAATTAACTGAAAAATACCTTTTCTGAACGACTTCAAGATTTCAAAGATGGTGTATCTTTGAGGAACAGGCAGAATATATTTTGGGCAGTGTAGATGCCAAGTTTCCTTAAATGGGAAAAATGGCATATTGGTTTCCATGCGATAAATTGTGAATGTCTTTAGTAATCAGCTCCAAGCCTTCAATCCGGCGAGGGTCCGGGTTCGATTCCCGGGTGTTTGTCGATTGGTGTGGGTCGCATCCTGGGACAACACTTACCTAATTTGCCTGAAATGCTCATCATAACAAGGGGCTTTCTATATAGTAGTATGTCATTGATGTCAGCTAGGACTGTATACCTTGTACATGTACTTGTAGAAATAAAGATATTATTATTAAAGGGACTAACTTCACATTCCTTTAGAACCCTTGAAAACAGCTCGTTAGGGCCAGGTGACTTGTTCTGTTTTACACTACTCAGGTAATCCCTTAGGCCCATATAATCCGCTGCACGAAAACTGGGGACCTTGACTTTGTTATTGTTGTTAATGTAATGCCAGGAAGTATTAAAAATAAGTAATTTGTTATCACTTTCTCCAAGCTCCCCACTAAACCTCTATTATTTATCAGAATTATCAGCGTTGCAATTCCTGGTACCTCTTAATATTGTTGATCTACAGCTCCTGTTCGTTTTCAGTCTTAAAGTACAGGTGTAAATACTATACCTCGTGCATGTATTGAGACACAGTAGACTGGGGCTATAGGGCTCTTCTCAGACTGCACAACTAGTGAACCATCTAATTATAGTTGTGGCGACGTGCTGAGGTGTCATATACAGCTTATGGGGTATGGGAGGTAATCAAGTTTGAGCCAGAGAATCGGAGGGTAGCTTCAGTTCCATGAATCAAGAGACCTTCAGTAGCATTAAGGCACCCCCACCCCATACCGCTCTGAAAAGTGGCGGTGAGGTTAAGTTAGGTTATTACTTATTACTTATTACTTATTACTTAAATGGTCCAAGTCGGGCCGAAACGTCGTCGTAAGCTCCTCTCTTTTATATGTGCGGGTTGTGTGTGTATTATTAGGCTAATTGCACAATTTATGCGATTCGTAAGTCAGAACAGTGTCTTGTAGATCGCTTTTCTTTATGACAAAGCTGTACGAATTTAAACTATTTGATAATTACTGAATGTTTTGTCATTGAGGAAATTTTAAATAAAAGGTCAATTACCTCAAACCAAAAGCGTAAAGCTACCTGTGTTTTTTTCCGTCATGTCTTGTCAGTTTTGTTATTCCAAAAATGCTTTAGCTAAAAATATACCGGATTAATTAAATATCTGTTTTAAATGCACAAATTAATTCAGTGAGGTGCTGTGTTAAGGGAAGCTAAGCTGCCTATCATTAAACACCTTTAGTGATACGAGAAAAATAAACTATTTTTATCTCAATTTTAACATTATAGCTTTTTTGCATGGGAAATAGAACGGATTAACATGGACCTCATTAATAAAAACGGATATGAGATGTACAAATTACGATGCACACAAAGTCCCTTGAGTACACAGCTTGGAAATATTTATGACATATAATATATAAATCTGTCACCTTTCACCGAACTAGTGAGGCATCCAGGTGATACTCTTAACGTACTGTGCAATCTTCCCAATACATTGCTACAATCAGAGATGAGCCGTCAATCTTCCTATACATTGACTGAGTACCAGCCATGTTTGCTCAATTATAACTTTGACCATAAGATGCTTTAAATAGATTATATAAACAGTTGTGGAGAGGACACTAAAATCTTACCTCACAAACTTTTTTCAACCTTTTTTTCTTCTTTTGTTGCTGCAGGAGCTTCTGGAACGGTACTACACTCCACATAACATCCAGTGGGAATGTCCCGTGTGTCTCACTACCCACACGTGTCTCAGGACCACGCTCATCCACCACCTGCCCCAGATCCTAGTGATTCACCTCAGCAAGTACGACCCACCAATACACATTTTATATTATTTAAATTGGCCGTTTCAGTTCTTCGACTATATAGTACTATCCAGTAAATGGAGCCTGCATAGTGGAAACACATTCAACCTAACCTACTGTCATAGCAGCACAATAAATAAAACCTTCTATCATAGCAGCACAATAAATAAAACCTTCTATCATAGCAACACAATAAATAAAACCTTCTATCATAGCAGCACAATAAATAAAACCTACTCTAATAGCAGCACAATAAATAAAACCTTCTATCATAGCAGCACAATAAATAAAACCTACTCTAATAGCAGCACAATAAATAAAACCTACTCTAATAGCAGCACAATAAATAAAACCTTCTATCATAGCAGCACAATAAATAAAACCTACTCTAATAGCAGCACAATAAATAAAACCTTCTATCATAGCAGCACAATAAATAAAACCTACTCTAATAGCAGCACAATAAATAAAACCTACTATTTTGATAATACAGCATTTTGTATTACATGAAATCCATCTTATTGACATGATTTTTTTGTGTGAATGTAATAAATTATGTTACAATGAGTATGAAATTAATAAAATATATACTCATTGTAACATAATTTGTTACAGTCATTCAGCGTAACTTATTAACATTTATATGTTCCATAAAACTACACCGTAATACATATCTTTTAAAGTAGAGTATATGAAAAAAAACAGGTGTTTTTTTTTGCATGCTTATAGACTGAGTTTACATGTAGTACTACTTATGTAACAGGTTCGTGTACAGGTGAAATATCTTCTTATTGACCCTCGTCTAGGCAACTGTCCTTACATCTAACAAGTTAGTCTTTTAGACAAGAAGTTAGTCGATATTGGTTTGGCTAGAAAGTTGTTACGAGATAATAATGTTGATACATAGGTCAATTACTCCAGGCACGTACAAAATAAAATTTCGATTATTTATATTTTAACTAGCCATACATATAGCTTAGTTCGTCAGCTCTCTCGGCAAAGGCTGAAAGATTTCACGACTTGATGTACATAACCCATTCTTGGCGATGGCATCTTATTAGATAACTTAGGTAGCTTTCGTTCCTACTATCATGTAGAGTAGGGGTAGCACCACATTGTTGTGTTCAGTGTTTTTTTTTTTAAAGTCATCGTCCATACATGGCGTGTCCTCCTGGAAGGTCCTTTCCGGGCATGCTGCTCCTACTTACTCTTCACCCCCCTCCCCCAGGGCAAGTCAGGCATGGGTTTCCTAGCATGCTATTCCTCCTCCTTTCTTCTTTCTACCTCAGAGTCAGTCATAGGTCTCCTGTCACAGTGTATCTAGTATTCCAAGGTAAGGTAAAGTCTATCGACAGACGAGGGTCATTTCAGCTGCATTTATGTAACCTCTTCACTATCAATCAAGAGTACTTTATTCCCAAATCTGGGCTTAATAGGATTAAAGTAAACAGTAAGTGCATATATACACGTATATCTCATGTATACACGTATTATTCTTCTCAATGTACACATCAAGAGAAATCAACTCATCAAATTATGTACATAATGAAAGGATGGGCCTTCTCTCCCTCAGGGTGAGTCAGTCATAGGCCTCATGACGTGATATATCTCGCCTTTTTCCAGGGTAAATCAGTCATGGAAGCAGAATGGCGCCGCCCAGACTTGGAAATTCAAATTCCCAGCGGAGCTTCCTATGCAAGCAGACTACCACAGTGGAACTGGGAAGTAAGCCACCAAGTGTACCGTTATATTTCATGCTTTTAATTTATTTTTATTTCCTCGTTGTTCTCTTTTTAGGCCCTTATTTTCGTAATCTCTTTTAGTCCTGGAATATCTCAGCAGGTCTACGCACATAGTAAACCCCGGCTGGCAGATTGCTAAATATCCTCCCTAAACGAAATACTTAAAATTGTTGTCGATTTTTCTTTTTCCTCTAGCGCTTCCGAGCGATGACTTGAGAAGACTCTTCTGGGTCGCTTCAAATTTTCTACGCCGTTGTACCTAACATAGTGGAAGGTTCTAAGTGTTATGGGAATGTGTTCATGCCTCTATAAATATTGACTTGGAAGTTTGAACGCCGGTGCATCTTGTTCCCCCCCAAAAAAAAAACGGTTCCAGCTCGCCATCGTAATATAATATTCTGGATATTCGCGAGAGACTCATTATATTAGACACTTTAAGGTTTTTTAAATGGATGTAAGACTAACAAATGATTGAACAGTTATTATGGGTCATCATTTTTTAAAACCCGTTTCCAGACGAACAGATCACCACTTATGTTTCAGGTTTATTAACCATATTGTCCTGAGACCATGGGAGCGCTAAATAACATTATGTATACCTATACAAAGTACATGTATCCCATAGATACAGCTGTCATATCTAACTATATACACACCATGTACCATGTAGTTCTTAGGTACAGCTGTATCATATTTAAAGCAGCTCTCAATGAGCACTCTTATGATATTACACGAAAATTATTGCTCATCTAAACTTAAATTAGCTTAGAAAGTTGCCATCAGAGGGGCTCCACTCCTGAAAATTAGTCTGTAACATTTCTTTAAAATATTTACATACCAGTTTGGTAGCGTAATACTATTCAACAGTACTACTACTGACGGCAGATTTAAGTACAATTTTCTTAATGATGTAGATGGGAAAGACTACGTTTGGGGTAGACTGAAATTATATTTACAACGTGTTTCCAGTTTGCTACGATAACAATTATGTCAGATAACAATTATAATGACATAACAATTACAATGTCAGGTAACAATTACAATCTCGGATAACAACAATTATTGTTAGATAACAATTATAATGCCAGATAACAATTAAAATTTCAGGTAACAACAATTACAATGTGAGATAAAAACAATTAAAATGTCAGACAACAACAATTACATCAGATAAATTTGTGTATTTACTTGCAGGAAGACGTTCAGCTTATACGGTGTGTGTTACCACAAGGGTACTATGACCAGCGGCCACTACACAGCCATCTGCAGAGACTGGGTCCGCAAAGACGTCTGGTATAAGTTTAATGACGAGAAAGTCACTCAACTCAAAGAAACATTTCCTTCCTGCAGTGGTGCTCATATACTATTTTACGAGAATTTTTAACTTGAGTTCTCTAAGTCACTATGATAACATGAAAGTCGATAACTTCATTTGCGGAGCAACTTGCAGTGTAAACACGGGTGTAGGAGGAACTAGGCTTAGGTTTATTTACAGGTACTCCTGGCAGTTCGACAGATATGCACAATTCATTATGAAACTCAGACTAAATGTAAAAATGTGTGGTTAGATTTTGATCACTCTTGAGAACTATATGATTGATCATTTACTTATTGAGAAATATAGATATGTCAACGTATCTTATTAATGAAAAAATAAGCTACCAGACATTTTATGCAAATATCCAAAATTTTGCTTTCAACAGATGAAACATGTATTGTAAATATATATCCAGATGAAACCCATATTAACCCTGGAAAAGTAGACACAAATGCACTACAATGCGATCCTTTCCATCGTATCGGTATTTTATACAATTTATCTTCCATCCTGTTTACCCTTTTGGGGCCCAATTCATAGGCCTTTTGCGTATCCATATGCTGTTACGCTACCGTACACAGGAATGGACATGGGGTGCATAATGAACTAGCCACATCGGCGAGAAAATCTAAATCTAGGTGAGCCGAGGACGTTACAGGAAACCCAAATATTGCTTTTGCACGAGCTTGGGCAATGTGGAGACACATATATTGCAGAAAAAACTATTGGGGCATTTCGCTGTGCATAGAGGTATATCAAATAATGGCGTAATAAAGCTCTTTACAGATTGCAGTGTTGTTTCAATCAATTATTGTTACGCAACGTGTGTCTTCTCGTCACTTTTGTAGCCAGAACGCCATTTGGAACTATGGGCAGTGTGACTGCAATTTTTGTCAACCATCGGTATATTGTGCGACCTCCAGGTATGATCTGACTTACAGAATCCTCCTGCGCAAGCGAAACGTTGTCTAAATAAAGTTTTCGATTGCTTCTCCTGTGTCTTCATCAACAACGTGTCGGTATTCGCGTACTATTACAACTACTGGTAAATATTGGAAGTCAGAAACCCTGATCCTGATCATTAACTCTCAAACAAGAACTTCGCGTTTGACCAACTGAAGTCAAAATATTATAAGAGAATTCAAGTCGTGCTATGCGAGGAAATTTAATGACTAGATAATATCACGTTTACAAGGCTTGACGTGACCTACATTACTATCCTAAAGAAATTTGTTATATAATATATATTGTTGTGGGTCTAGATTATGGCCTTACAAGAGGTTCCCAAACTTACAAACGCCCCAAGTGACACACCTCCGCACTTTCGAACTGGGTACTAAGAAGCCTATTAACATTTTATAACTGCCGAACTGTAGTACAAACATGTGCGTAGCATAAGGCTGAAATTCATTTGTAAGTTGAAAGATCAGGAATGCAACTCGTATGCAATTCCTGTATATTACAATTTACATTGACCCCAGTGACTTATTTGAGCATGTATAGACATGAAATTGATGAGTTACACATCATCATGACAGAGGTACGTATAGGGCTGATATGATTCATAATGCAAGTGACTGTTTCAAGAAAATGGTTTGTTGATTCAAGTACATTGTTAAACTGACAAACTACTACTACATTTCTTATAGGCCTATTAAAACTTATAACCCGCTGAGCCAGAGCTACAATCTTCTATTTAGGTAAAATTTATGAAAAAAAAATGACTGATCAGTGAATGATTTGCCAGATTACTTGTACACAAACTTAAAAAAAAACATGATTTGTTGTTACCTATGTGTACTGTCACCATAATTATCTGTTACTCAACCTATTTTGGCTTTATTGGTGAATATTATGCACACACGTATACTAATCTCTTTATTTCAATGAAATAATCCTATTGTATCCTGAAAAAATTATACCTCCCTAACATTATATATGTTCAAAATATTTTCTTTTAGTGTAATGACATGAAAAAATAAAAGTATGACAATTTTCTATTATAGTTTAGCAACTTGGTCCCTTTCTATGAAGTTAATAATTAAAATTGAAGAAAATATTTCCATACCATTTTTGGATGTTTTGATTCATAGAAAAAATAATTTAAACTATATATTCGAAACTCGCTAATGTAATTTTCTGTTGTGTAGCTACAGAAGCAAGAGCTAAGCTCAAGGATATACATATCGGGAGGTATAAGTCTCTCACTGTGTATACAGTATACATATATTCTTGACTGGTGGTGAGCAGGTTACGTGAAGCCATAATTAATGACCCTCGTGTAGTCGGTAGGCTTTAAACCCCATTAACCAACCATTAAAAAGCTGGAAATATTGACTTTGGTATTAGAGGATCCTTTTAATGAGTTTCACCAAAGTATACAAGAACCAGCAAATACACCGCTGACGTCAGGTTCAGAAAAAGACAGGTCACATGTGAGGTCATGTCAAAAGGAAGCGCTAAACCTACCAGGGTCATACAGAAGAGGTCATGTAAATACGTGACCGAGCGCAGGTGAGATCAGGTGCTGGTGAGAGTAGAGTGTAGAGCTCAGGTTAAACTTTTCCGTTTATTATATTGATGACGGACAACAGATCCAGCCAACATTCCACTGTTTAGCTCAATGGTACTGGTGAGGTGGATCATTGTTGCTTCCAAAGTTCTGCGTCTGGCTCTGTCAATCGGGTGGTGTAACAGTTGTTCTTCCCCAGTCCATGACGTCAAAATGAAGGTTATGATGGACTACGCATGCGTTGTTGCTGAAGGCATGTTTATGTTCCTGAAGGCGTGTCTGATTTCCCTGACCTATAATGTATGCTGAATACTCCTACAGTGCATGAAGCTCTGGTTTAAGGCTTTTGGAGATCACTTTGATAGTTCTAGTGGCAAGGTGAAATGTTCCAACACGGTGTTGTGACTTTGTTCATCTCTCGGTCTTAACTGCCAAGACAATTTGCTACCAAGGCTTTACTAATTTATTAATATCTCTTCAAATCTGTTTATTCTCAACAAAACTTCCTGACGAAGACTCACCCATTCTCTCATTACCATCATTTGTTTTTTCTCCCTCACTATGTTTAAAATCATTCTTTCTCTCCATACAAGCTGTCTTCCGTATGTTTTTTTTTTTTTTTACTGTATAAACCTTCCATATGCTATCTTACATGTTGTTATCATGTTTCCTCTTTTTCCTCCTATCAGTTAATGAGGGTATGTCTAAAGTTTTCATCCGTTCTATGCGACTCATATTTTAGCATCAGCAAAGTAGCAAGTCGTTGAACCTATCTTGGTCACATAATTTTTCAAGTGCGGTCACTATGCCACCAGACATCTGGTTCTCACTGGTGTTTTGACCTGGAACTTTTATCAATGTTGAAAATATGTACTGTTATCAAAATGAATAATAAACTCGTATAAATTGCCTTTCACGTTTATGTTTGGAGCGCTCAAGTTAATGGCATTAAATTGGAATTTAGTCAGAATCTTAGGTGGGTTTCGATAAGATTAGGCTGTAACCTTATCAGAGAAATTGGCGACTCCCTTGACTGTTTATCTTGTTTCCCGTCTGTGTACCACACAGATCATATATATTGCCAAATCTTATGCTTAAATAAGCAAAGGTATGTTAATTGGTTCATAGAGGTTTAAAGCAGAGGTAAGCTTATAGGATTTTATAAAGCTTCCAGTGGTTGCCGCGCTCTTTCTACAAACTTTTGTAAACAATTCAATTGTTCTATGGTAGGGGACAAAAAGGCTGATGAGTTGGTCGTAGCATAAATACAGTATAATATACTTGTTTTCTTGATGGGTAACTCATGTATGGAAATTATTTAACGATGGCTCAAGTTAGAGGAAACGAATTAAAACTTACGCCAAAAATTCCAAGGTTAAGAAAGATTCCAAAGCTTAGCCCATCCATCAGCTGTAAAAGAATAATTTAAGGAGATTCATATCAAGCCAGAATTTTACAACTGTTACTGATAATTTTGCTTTCGAGTAAAATGATCAGTAACAAAGTTTATCATTATTTTGCTTGAAAGCCAAGAATTCCATTGGTAAGTTAAGTTATATTTTGTTAATACTTCCTATGGTTTTTTTAAATGAAGCAATAAAATTAAATATTTAATAATATTCATATTTCAACCTTATTACAAAGCTTGATAGTGTCATTTCTTTAACCTAGCATTTTTTTTTTGCGGCACGTCACAAATATATATATATATATATATATATATATATATATATACTGAGAAGTTATTCTTATTTTAGGGATTAAAATATTCTTGACTGGTAGTAAAGAGGTTACATGCAGCCTTATATTGACCTAATTGTGGCTTTAAGTCCATTAGCCAGCCAACTTTGAATGTATTCTGATGCGTGTATCTCTTTTGATCTGTATGCACTGAGAGGAACACGTGGAGGAGTGTCTCAGTATATATACACTGATAATTTACTGGAGCCTGAGGGAGGGGTTGGGACACTGGAATTAGAGGAGCATCTCAGCTATAATGTCGGCGCACCTCTGGCAAGACGGTGATGGAATGAGTGATAGTGAAGTTTTTTTTTTTTTTCGCGTCACCCTATCAAGGTGGGAGACGGCTGATGTGTTAAAAAAAAGTTTCCCTTAGTCCCATTTCTGGGATTAAAATATACTTGATTGATAGTGACATGTAGCGTTAATGACCCTGGCATGACTATGGACTTTAAACCTAATTAACGAAAAAAACTAGGCATAGAGCAAACCTTTACTATAGACAAAGTTTCTGTGTAGAGCTTTATCAGTTAAACATTCTATGTAATAAAGGTCTCATGAATTCTTTGCCATTTTGTGATAATTTTATGTGGGTTTTGTGCCTCATTTTCCTGTCGGTGAGTCAACGAGGAGTATTCGAATATGAGGAAATTATTTAATTTATCTAGTCTCAATATTTCATTTGTGTTGCCACAGTGAAAAGATGGCGTTTACCAATTTTAACTATATCAGTAAAAGAGATCTGTCGGAATGCGAAATGGTAATTACGTTATTGTTTATTTTTTCTCACCTGTGATAAAGAGATAAAACTAGGAGAGATAAATTAAAAAGAAACTGATAAGACAACTTTCATGGATCTTCCCTGAGGAAAAACAAGATAAACCTAACTAGTGGTGGAGTGTATGTCGTGTTGGGTATGTAAAGCAAGTAATATCAAAGTTCACGTATTGAAATCATGTATTAACAATTTTATGTACTTAATGACTTCTGTACGAGTCAGCACGTGTACTTAGTCTGTTAAACTAATTGAAGCATTAGAGTTGATAGAAGACAATCTTAGTGGTAGAGGAGGTTGTTACGATGGCCTCGTGTAAAGTGTGCACAGAAGACTTCACCCTCGGGGAGAGGGCACCACTGCTGCTGCCCTGCGGCCACACATTCTGCAGGCAGTGTCTCGACCTGATTCAGTCCATGCCTCCCGCCCGCTGTCCCACCTGCATGGTGACACTCTGTGGAGTTGCCCTGAACCATCTAACCATCAATTACGATCTTATAACCACCGAAGAGAACTTTCTTGCAGCTGACGCGTCTTCTCTCTCAAACATACAGGTGAGTTTGTATCGACCTCACTATGGCTGTCATCTACAAACACTGAAGGTTCTTCAGCAAGACTATCAAACTACTGAAGTTATGTTAAAGGGGTCTTTACCCCTTTAACATAGCTACAGTATAATTTTTGCAAATATTTATATAAGAATTCCTAGCCAATAATTAACAGAACTTCTAATCCTTTCTGTGTTTACACAATATTTTCTAATGAGCAAACGATCATACATTAATTCTAACATGCCTACTAAATGAAACCAAAAATTATACCTGTACACGGAAATTTTTTTTCTTAAACTTTGTAACAAGCCAAGTGGATACATATTAGTGTACTAAAGAATCAATAAAATAAATAAATTGAAAATAACTTATGTTTACAGGCTCCGCCACCCAAGAAGTCTGTGGCCCCAAATTACGACCTCAGTTCAGAGCGAGAGGAAGCTGGTGGCAAGATTAAAGGAAATTTCATTAAACGTTTGTTTAGGAGAACATTTAGCATTGTCACTCCAGGCAGGGAGAAAGACAGGACCAAGAGGAAGCAAGAAGAGGTTGACGTGGAAATACGCTTCGATGAACCATGCAATACCAGCCTCCCACCACGTTTATGTATGACGGTAAAGATAATTATGGTGTTAGTGATGAATGAAAAAATTATGTGTCCTATACAAAATATTTTGAAAATACTTCTACTAAAAATATTATTGCAAATACGACCTCTAATACTATTAAAAATATTATATTATTATTATTAACAATTTTAGATCTTAAGCGTGTGTGAAGTGAAGGCACTTGTCGTATATGATTTATGACAACTTATGATTACAAAAAATATACCTTTTTTATTTATACCCGAACAGATTGAAGAGGAGGAAGAAGATCGTGATATTTACAACTATTAGAACATTAAACAAAATCCCTGAAGTTTTTAGAAGAAAAAAACCCGCAGATGTAGTCTACAGGGACTTTAAAATGAATTTGATAAATGCGACAACGGAGCAATAGTGCGTAAAATAAGGTCAATGGGTAAGACTGGAAAAGAACATAAATAGATATTTAGATCCCTAAGAAACAGAACACCAGCGGCTTCTGTGAGGTAGGCCTGGGAATCAATGCCCTAGTGTATGACCTTATGGGTCATACACTACTCCACCACTTTCTCTTCTTCCCGCCCCTGTCGGCTGCCTACATAAACTCTCTCCCTCCCTTCTTTTTTTTAAAGGGGTGGACCGGTAAGCCAGCGGAAGGCCTCGGTCAGATGACCAAAAGCTCCAACGGCGGGTCACACCCGCGTCAGGAAACACTTGTCCGGTGTCCTGGCGAACCTTACCTAACCTAACCTTCTTTTTGTTAGTGACTTTGTAAATGGTCCAAGTTGGACCGAAACGTCGTCGTAAGCTCCTCTCTTCTATATGCGGGTTATTTGTGTATTGTTCCAGTCACGGTATTGTGCCTTTTTTGTTATTTACTGAGGTTTTGCGACGGCCCCTCAAGGTAGCGCGGTGCGCGAGAAAATCTTTTCAAAAAAAAATTGAAAATTGAGTTAAACATATTGAAAAATAGAGTAACTCTCTGGCTACACAATGGTACAAGAATCATTGTTCTACGACATTCCTACAAGGAATTATGATCGTTTATAACACATATGGTGACGCCAACAACCGAAGTAGGCCGGCTGACAGTTCGTGAATTTTCGTATTTTTTTTCCCGATATTTTTCTTTAATTTCTTGTAGTATTCTTACTTATTATTATTATTATTATGTAATAATTGACGATTTGGCATCATAACAGAGTGGGCGGAGCTTATAAGAAGAATTCCAGCCAATCAGGAACATTTGATTGCGTCAGCAGAAATTCCTGACTCAGGATAGCCGGGAAATATGCTTCATTATAACGCTATTATCAATACTACGGCTTTTATATCTATCACAATTGATCTATTATGACATAATAGGCAATATAAATAACAAATAACCATAGTAAATACTCCAGAATGAATAATATGTGGCATAATATGATCGCCGCCTGGCACCGCCTCCATATTATCATAGTATATCCCTGGGTGTGGGTGTTCCTGGGGTGGTTCCATTTTCATTCTAGGGGACTTGTATTAAAGAAAACGAACAGGGCTAACTATGATATACACTCGTAATGCAAGATAAAGCTGAGAAAAATGCTATTTTGCTCCGGGAAAAAATTTTTTTTTTTTTCCTTGCGCGACCTTCCGGGCGGATTATCTCAGAAGTAAGTTATTCATCTATATATTGACCTGCAACCGTTAATAATCATAGGAATGAAATGAAACTCACAGACAACATAAAAGAAAGGTTGTATTAATTAATACTGATTTGCTTTTTGAGATATCGTAATTAGGTTTTGATTTATGTGAGGTAAAATGTCAGATATTTTTCAACATGTAAAAAAAACACAAACTTTATTTTTTTTAAGCATGAAGATAGGGATAAATTGCAGAAAGATAATCACAACAATTTCAGATTAGCATTGTTTTATACGTAGGTGAAGCCATAACAGCTTCAACAAGTCCCACTATGACTACAGAATTTATTATATGTGATGTTTGGTAAAAATTTGATAAATATTTTTTTTCTCAGTTGTTTGTTGGGCGATCTTTTTGAAAACTGATACAAGTCACTTACAAAGGTGCTTCTTTACGTATAAAAAAAATGAACGAAATCGAATAAAAAAAAAAAAAAAAAAAATTAGATCGTAGTGGCCCCTTTACGGGTTACTTTATCATTATCTCCAAACTGGACGTAAACACCAATGATAACTACGTACACATAACGTGTGTACATATATTTATCTTATCGTTTTGAATATCTACGATGGTTACTGCCTATTGTACTAGTAATTAGGAAGATGATATGGAAAATCTAGCATCCATCGGATTTCTCAAGAATTAAAAAAAATAATTAAAACGAAGAAAATGAATTTGTTGCGTTAAGGAAAGTGTCTGGGAGCCAACCAAGTACAGAATGTAAACACTACCAGTAAACTCTACGTTAATCCCTTTAAAAGGGGCTTTTGTCACAAAGGTTTCCAGATTCTAGATATATTGTTTACCTCATAATAACATAAATCATGAGCTGTGAAGTCGGGAACAGGCCAGGTGGCAAAGAGGTACACATTATTTTCTAATCTAACTGAAGTTTCTGCAGGCATGACTCACGAAATCGTAATGACACGATTGCAAACTAACCATACCACGGGTGGGGTTCGAACCCCCGGTCATAGAGTCTCAAAACTCCAGACCGACGCGTAAGCCACTGGGCCAGCTAGCTTCAATAAGATTAATCTAACTAGGTATATTTCTGCAGGTATATATTGCGATGAACACCTTGACAAGGTGTTCATCGACAAGGTTCTTGAACAGTATTGCAGAACATGATTTATTACATACTTGAGAGTATCCGGGTACATCAAATATTCTTCTCGATACAAATTCGCGCAGCTTACGTCCAACGTGGAAATGAATTGGTGTAAATACCGACAAGGTGAAGTATATGACACTTATATCCTAAAGCCCACACAGTGGGCTTTAGGATATAAATCTTGATATAAATTATGACTGATCAAGTCCACTGTTGAAGGCAAATGGGCCTCCACTGCATCAGTGTCATTTACTGCACGTCCAATGTGGCTGATAATTATTAAAAAAAAAAAGTCACGTCATTGCAAATCCTCAATACATATGTCTCAACTAAATCAACCCTCTTGAACTGCAGCATTGTTTAACCTTTGTACCTATTTCATAAAGCTCATCCTCTAGTTATACTTTTATTTTCCCTTGTATTATTATTATAATCCAAAGAAGCGCTGCATTTTCCCTTGTAATATACTAATATACGTACTGGATTGGTTGTAAAATTCTATTTTCTGTCTATCCATTCAGGTTAATTCATTAGCTCTTAAGTTTCTGTAAGGAATACCGGTGACCCAGTCGGTGTCCTTGCAACTGCTAGTCCACAGTAGTAACCACTTTTTAAATTTATTTTTCTTAATACTACATGTTAAAGTATTCTTGTATGGTGGAGAAAAGATCACGTGCAGCCTTAATCCTAGTATAGTCCATAGGTGCGAAATATTATTAACCAACCAGCTATATTGTGAGATTCTCGCTGTACCTTTTTGGGTCCGTGTTACGTTAATATTTTGTAATTTTCTAGCATTGTATCGTTTCTTGTGTCGTCTGCAATACTGAGTGTTACTTCAGGAGTATAGACCTAATAATTATGGCATTGTGAATAAAGCTTGAGTATTTTTCTTTACACTTCCGGTGTCAATTTAAGAGCAAATACGTAATTCGATTTGGGTTCATGATACTCAAGAACTCTTTAAAAAGTTTCAAAGTATTTGACAAACTAGGGTTTGTAACACGAGTAAGCACTGATCCAGTAACACATTCACTATACAGTAACCATCGGCGAAAATCTGGTCAAGACCTCCATCAGATTCAGTGTTGACAGTGGCTAGGTGGTAATGCCTTCAACTTTTAACTGAACGACCGGGTTCAATCCTGTAGCGGGTGGAGCATGTTTCCTTACATATGTCACCTGGCAGTAAGTAGGTACCCGAGTGTGTTAGTCGACTGTTGTGCGTCGTAGCCTAGGGAAGAGGACCGTAGGATCCCAGTGGATCCTACGGTCCTCACGGTACGGTAACTCACGGAAGCCAATCAGGGTGGAAATAATCCACACTGATTGGCTTCCGTGAGTTACCAACCATCCGGGTTAATAATTATGATCAAAGTCTTCCTCTAAGTCTCGGTATTCACTCATCATAATACGTATATGACGAATCTGATCTTGCCTTACTGAACAGGGTTTAATTACCTTTACCGTCTCACTTTGCTTATATGGATGGCTCTATTTAACGTCCTCCATGGTATAGCAGCGTTCAGTTTTTTTTGTTCAAGAAGTACCGTACCGGGAACTCAGAATATGGGCTTGCAATTTTAAGTTCACGACTGTACCGACTTGACCACAAAGTATTCCTTACAGACCTTGTCACTCTAACAATACGTGAGATACTCATTTTAGTATTTCCTGTTCAGTTTATAATAATTTTTTGTGTTTAGCAGTTCTATTTTACAACTTTCGCAATACTTCCATTTATTAATTACAACCATCATCACCTTGTTTGAATATTTTCTTCATTACTCAACAATTTTTTGACAAAATTGGGATCGAATAATTCCAGTTCAAATCTAAAATGATTTACTTATAAAAAAAAATACAAAAACTTATTCCCAGCTATCCCACATGACTTACGTAATCGTAATAACACTATTGCAAACAAATCACAGAACGGAATGGGCTCCAACCCATGACAAGCGAACCCTAAAGCTCAGGCCAGTTTGTTAACCACTGGTCTATGCCAGCCTACCAGGAGTTTATTAACCACTGGTCTATGCCAGCCTACCAGGAGTTTAACCACTGGTCTATGCCAGCCTACCAGGAGTTTAACCACTGGTCTATGCCAGCCTACCAGGAGTTTGTTAACAACTGGTCTATGCCAGCCTACCACTAAAGTCCTGGCTCTACAATGAATTGCATTATCTGACAATCTACTGGAAAAAAATATTGTAGTACATGACAGAGACAAAGTATTAACAGAGTCAATAAGTATTAAAAATGGTACACACTTTTGTCACTAACATTTAAGAGTCTATATTTTTATCAGTATTATTCATACATCCCGATAGAAACCCTTTGGGTTGGTCTTTGAGTTAATAAAGTACATAACAAGGAAAGCAGAGTAACGAAATAATAAACATTACAATAACAATAAATTGAGATAACTTAAATAGTTAGACAACTGAGGAAAGATTATGAGCCTCTGAACACTCTCTTATTGTTTATAATATTTGAAGCCTCGCATAGTGAATTAAGGGAACGAGTTGCTGAGCTTAGTCAAAATATTAAAAAAAAAAAAAAAAAAAAACGAGTGAACAAAATGAGAAATTTGTGAGTGGACTAAATCACCGGCCCTCCAGAAACAATATTATTAAAATCATTGGAAAGAGAAGTTGAAAAGTTCTTACCCAAATCTGTTCCACTGTGCAAATAAGTTAATCATGAATTGGGCTTACCTTCCTACTAGGCTATTGTTGCTATCTTTGTTTTTACTGTGGCTTCTGTTGTAGCTCCTAAGTTTGATGTCATACTGTTGTTGTTGTTGTTGATGTTACTGATTTTGCTATTGCTACTTCTATTATTGTTACTGCTGTTACTGTCATTGCTGTTACCACTGCTGGTGATATATGCTGTTGCTCCTCCTACTTTTGACGCTGCCGCTGCTGTTGGATTTATTGCTGTTGCAACTGCTGCAGCTTATGTAACTGCTATTACGATAGCTGAGAATAGTGGTACATTTGGTAGTAGTAAAAACAGAAAACGGGATGACCAAAAAAAACAAAAAACATGAGTAACATTTATTTTCACTTCAGAACCTTAACTGCGTTAAATATTGCGAAACCTAAATACTTCATCAGTCTTCCACTTATAAACCGAACAAATTTCTTGTGAAATATTGTGAAATATTCCCCACAATATTTCACAAGAAATATTGTGGGGAAGCACTAAACCCTTAGGGCTCAGAGTCCGTGGGAGTGGAAACAAATCAAGTTTCATCCAAGTAAAGAATAATTCCAATTCCATGGATCATGAGCCCTTCATCGGTCTTAAAGCGCTCTAACACTGAAGGGTCATAAGAATGAACGAAAGAACTTGTCAAAATTCGCTGTAGACTGTGCGAGGTTTCTAAAATTATTATCCAGAGGGCTGAGGAGGGGTAGTTGAAGTGGTTCGGACATTTAGAAAGGATGGAACGAAATAGAATGACTTGGAGAGCGTATAAATCTGTAGTGGAGGGAAGGCGGGGTAGGGGTCGGCCTAGGTAAGGGAGTAAAGGAGGTTTTGTGTGCTAGGGGCTTGGACTTCCAGCAAGCATGCATGAATGAGGGGTGTTTATATGTTACAGTTTTTTAACTGTAGTGTAGACGCGCCTCTGGCAAGAATTGTGAACAAGCGATACAAGACGCAAAACAACCACTGGGGTAGTCGAATAGCTATTATTCAAGATAAATGGTTCAGAGAACCGACAAGTTGATAAAATAGACACATGTGCCCAAGTTTTGCACATGTGTCTAATTTATCAACTTGTCGGTTCTCTGAACCATTTACCTTCATTCCTGTCAGACACAGCAACAGCTTGGGATCTTAATACAAGGAATTCTTCACTTGCCTAAACTTTAGGCATGACCTACTTTCACATTTGGATTTGTAAAGTGTGATACCACCTACGACTGCTGCACCTCACCTGCCTACAGTATATAAGCCACTTCTTAGCACATATGCTGTATTCTTTTCAAGATGATGGACTGAATACATCGAATCAAGGCTGAGGGACTGATTGCCTCAAACTACTCCTGTTCTTCATCATTCTCCTTTGTATGGACTGATGAAGCCACTGTGTGGCGAAACGTTTCCTCAATAAAGATACCCAAGTGTTGCACACATGTGTAATTTATCAGCTATTATTCAACTTCCCTGTGGTTTTGTATATATATGTCGTGCCGATTAGGTAAAACTTGCTATTTTGGCTTAAATAGCAACGCTCACCTTGCCATATAAGACAAGTGAAAATTTGTGTATGCAATAATTTCGCCAAAATCATTCTGAACATAACGAAAAAAATATATTTAATTGTGTTTGTTTATTATTAAATTAATGTTAACGTATATAAAATATATTTAGTTGGGTTAGGCCAAATTAAATTGCGCTTGTTGTAATAAGGTTAGGTAGGTTTTCAAAGTTTCTCTTGGTACAAAATTATAAATTCTTACATTAACATAAATGAAAAAAATATATCTTTAAACGTATAAGAGAAAATTTTAAAAAGGACTTAATTTTAGATGAGTTCTTGCTAATTGACCAGTTTTACCTAATCGGCACGACATATATATATATATATATATATATATATATATATATATATATATATATATATATATATATATATATATATATATATATATAATGTGTGTGCGTGTGTTCCCCATAGAATAATATATTCAATAAAAGACACAAGGTCCTACCCTAAATATTAGCCGACTTTTGTGCTCGAGTTGTATCCTGTCTTACCTCAAGTGTTACATGCGTCCGTTTTTCTGCAGAGGGCTTTTGATCCAAAGAACTGGAGCCACTCTCGTCTTCCCCGGAAAAAAACCTGATTTCCTCACACTTCTTTGGCGCTGTATGATCCTTACGGTTTTAGCGCTTCCCCATATAATTACAATGATAATAATGCAAGTCAATGATGTATTTGAATCTTTAATGAATTACTGTACTTGTTTAGGGGGTAACATGCAGCACAATAGGTCATTTCCACCAAAATCATATTTTTCCGACTTGCTGATAGACATACTCTCTTTTCCTGATTAAAGGGAGTTGTCGTATGTGCAACAAAAATATGCGAATTACAATAGGTTGGCAAATTAGGGTTACAGCCTCAGGCTACATGTAACTCCTTCACCAGTTAAGAATACTATTTAATCCATAACATAAAGATTAAAGTAAATTTTCAATTTTCAGTGTATATACACAGACACCTCTTGGTGTGTGTTTGTATATATATATATATATATATATATATATATATATATATATATATATATATATATATATACCCTTGAAGAATGGCAATAGCGTAATCTTATGAGAAATCCCTTTGACACTTTCTTTCCTCGACTTCCTTGCTTCACCGTAACCAATGAAAACCCAGCTTACATATTAAGCTTATTATCAACTGGTGAGAACAGGCAAGGGCGAGTAGAAACATCTGAGCTGCGATTGATAAGTGAGTTATCTTTAAAGCATGAAAAACGTAGTCATGTTTAAGAATGATGATCACTTTCCCTTCTTCACAAGGACACAGTCTGGAGTTCATTCCTTTCCAAGACCTGCACAGAAAGTTTGTTTTCTGTAAATATAATGTACCGTTGCTTCTTTATTCACTTACTATTCATAACTTATACTACTATAAAATTACATAACACCAATGGCTGAAAATGCACCACAGTCAGAGTACTATCTGTCTGTGCTGCTCCAAACGTGAGGTGATGGCGGTGTTGATTTAGTCGTCCTGGAGATAAAGCAGCTGCCTGTGGGCCATTACAGAACAAGAAGAGACAACAGGCTTGCAAAGTAAGCTTGCTGGAGGCAGATGAAGACTTGCAGATGTCAGGTTATGCTGGTGAAGATGCCACAACCAGGAGCCTGAACAGGTCACATTACTAAGTATGATCTGAGGAATGAAGGGGGATAAAATATTATTGATAATGAGAAATGAAGATGAAGATAAGTGAAAGCACTAGAGAGATGGACTCGTTTTCTTCATCTGTGCATTATATTGGTAGTGTGTTCGTTTCACAACTGCAAAAACCTAGGTTCGATTCTCGGGTGAGACGAGACTATATCATAAATGTTCTTACATATGGTGTTCATGTTCACCTGGTAGAAAACAGGTACTTCAATATTAATTTGCTTGTGGGTAGGACCCTAACAGAGGTAAGTCTCGAGTTATCCTGGATTAATAACAAAGTTTAAATGGCCCTATGGATGTCTTCATCTTTTGACGCTGATGGGCTTCCGGGGTGCCTTTGATACTGGTACCCACATGGTACATACTATGTAAATTTTAACTATCATTATATAATAGGCTGCATTATATTAAGGTATTTGCATTATAGAAAATTTCTGTGTTGTATTTCCTCGGATTTTCTGTATAGTAGTGTATATGATGTTTATTAATCTGAAATATATATATATATATATATATATATATATATATATATATATATATATATATATATATATATATATATATATATATAATCATATATACAATAGCATGATACTGGATGGTATTTACCTATTTGATAAAATTCCTGGGTTGGTATCTGTTGGTGAGGGTGGTATGGTTCACCTGATGGTGGGGAGACTGGAGTAACTGTTAGATGTGGAGGCTTGCTGCTCATTCATCTGCTGTTGTGGCTGCTGCTGCTGCTGCTGTGGCATAAGGCACTTTCAAACAGTGAGATTCCTTTATACTCTAGTGTCTTTTTTTTCCCTCTATGACATTTAAGTAAATTCCCTGATCTGTAGGGAGGTCAAGCAGCTCCTGGGAAATGAAAGCTAATCAGGTTCAATTAGTGGACGGGGAGAGTAACTACAATTCTCTGGATCAAGAGCCATCCAACTGCATCAAGGCAGCCCCCTGGAAGGGTGGGCCTGGAAGGGAATACCTGGAAGGATGAGTCTGGAAGGGTGAGTTATTCTTCATCCTTTTCTCTTCTGATAAACACTTCTGAATATTGGATAACCATTCTTACTAATGGACGTCCTTCCTAACCAACAGATGATCTTTCTAGCTAATGGATAACCTTTCTAACAGATGATCTTAACCAATGGATGACCTTTCTAACTAATGGACGATCTTAACTAATGGATGACCTTCGTAACCAACGGAATATCTTTCTAGCTTATGGATAACCTTTCTAACTAATGGACGATCTTAACTAATGGATGATCTTCCTAACTAATGGATGAATTTACAAAGGAATGGATAATCTAACTAATGGATGACCTTAACTTATGGATCACTTCCCTAACCAATAGGTGACTAACCAATAGATGACCTTCCAAAGCAATGGATGACCTTCCTAACTAACGGATGACTCCCCTGACTCGTAAATAACCTTGATTACTGAAGCTAAAATGACCTTTATGACTTTTGTTCTACCTCCAGGCTTCCTGTATGACCTTAACTCGATCCTGACTGTGCTGCTCGACTTCTAATATATCTGGCTGTAGACTAATGTGATTATCTTTTAAATGATCTGACTCTAGAGTATAATTAAGTAAAGTGTCTGTCTCGCTCTCAGAGGACGGAGGATCGATCCTACACAACTCCTTGCGCTGACCCCACACGGGTTTAATGCTTCCCATTAATAAGGCCACTTAATATTATATTCACTGGGAAACATGAAACCTGTAGGAGTTATGCAACGACTGGGAAGTGGGAGGTAATCAAGTTCCATCCTGGGAAGGGGAGGATAGTTCCAGTTCCTTGGATCAAAGGACATTTATCAGCATCAAGACAATCCTACTTGAAATGGAAACTGACTCTAGAATCCTCAATTTGGCTTCTATTCTAGAGGGTGAGTGTCTTAATTCTCCAGCAATTTACCTAATACTGGACGAACTATATCATTATATTAATGGTATACAATATCAACGAGCTGATCAATAAAACTCATGTGCAACACCTAAGTTTTTTATTCCTAATAAAGTAATAAAGCTACCGGGGTAACGCACATGAAACTTATCATCTCGACGATTTCCCTAAGCTCTGTGTGATTAATTGTGAAGATTCTTATTAATCCCTGAGTGAACTCTGACTCCCCTGGCTGGCCCTTCGACGCTGTGTGTGGCCAGCACCTGTCCTACCTGGGCCATGGCGAGCTGTTGCTTGAGTTGGTCCAGCTGCTGCCTCAGGCTGGTGATGGTGTGGTGACTCTCAGCTTCCCGATGCTCTGCCTCTCTGTCCTTGTCCTGCTGCTGAGTCTGTCATGTTAGAATATATATATATATATATATATATATATATATATATATATATATATATTTTATATATATATATATATATATATATATATATATATATATATATATATAAGAATTTTTTAATCTTTGTCTGATATTTTAATTTAATAGCTCTGTATGATTCAGATATGTAAATAATGTTCTTTGCTTATGGACCGTTAATGAAAAATTTAATAATTTTGTGTTAAATAACTTGATCCTTCCATTAAATTTTTATCTGAAATAAAAAATAAATGGTGCCAGTCTAATTTAGACTATACTAGAGTTTATCTTCTATTAATATATTTAGCGCTAACATGGTGAGAGATCATTCAGCACCAGGAATGATGGTGGCGCCATCCTCCGTGCAAACTCTCATCTCGCAGTCAGCCTTCTCCCAGTTTGCTGCGCGTATTTTGATAGACTATGCTGTTTTGCACTGCATTAGAGCTAAACTCTGTACTTTAATACAACAACATATTACCAAAATATAGTTGTTGGTAATATGCTGTATTCTACTGTATCATCCAGCATACAGTTGTGGATACTGTGCTGTATTTCACTATTATCCAGCATACAGCTGTCGATACTGTGCTGTATTCCACTATCACCCAGCATACAGCTGTCGATACTGTGCTGTATTTCACAATTACCCAGCATACAGCTGTCGATACTGTGCTGTATTCCACTATCACCCAGCATACAACTGTCGATACTGTGCTGTATTCCACAATCACCCGGCATACAGCTGTCGATACTGTGCTGTATTTCACAATCATCCTGCTTGATCAACACTCTTACCTGCCAGGAGGAGAAATTCATGAAGTTCTTTTTGAGTTCTTCATTGAGTTTGTCGACCTTCTTGTTGAGCACCTCAATGACCAGTGACTTCTGCAGATTCTCCTCCACCAGCTCCTGCACCTCCGGGTCCTCGTGAGTCTACCAACATCAAGGGTAATGACATAAACAAGGAATAATAATAATATAGATAAGGATGATATAATGTCTATACTCCATGCTAACTAGGTCACATTTGTCACATATAATCATGAATGCATGAACAATAACAAAAGTAGTAAAGAAAAGACAGGCTGCAGACCAAGCCTTCGTTGGGACAACGTTTCGCTCTGATCACAGCTTTATCATTTTAAAGTTTGTTCCGAAGCCTGTCTTTTCTACACTTTTGTCTCTAGGACGCAGTTTAGATGGAACAATGGAGTGGTGGAGGAGGTACCTGTGCATCAGCAGACTTGTCCTTTTGTTTAAGTTGCTCCAATTCCTTTCTGAGCGAGGCGATGGTGTCGAGCTGCTCCCTCTGGAACAGGAACCTACTTAGTGAACCTCTTTTGTTTACAATCTTGTGCGTATGCCTCTCCAATAATTCAAGTGTATATCTTACTCATACAGTGCCTGCACTCTGAAGGAGGGGTGTTAATGCTGCAGTTTTATAACTGTAGTGAATGATGAAAGTTTTTCTTTTTCGGGCCACCCTGCCTTGGTGGGAATCGGCCGACGTGTTAATAATAATAATAAACTTACTCATGTATAGAGGCATGAAATATTATATGAAGACTGGAAGAGGGAGGGTTGTGGTTATTATTATTTAATTTATGGGGAACCGCTAAACCTGTAAGGGTCATACAGCGTCTGGGAAGTAGGAAGTTTTCAGGCTTCAAGTCGCTTTATAAAAGTCAAGAGGTATTGAGATTAAGAGGAGATTTTCCTTTAAGAGAGGTGCCTTGATGCTGGTGAATAGGGTCTTGATCCGAGGAATTGAAGCTACCTTTCTCTTCCATAAATGAAACCTGATTGCCTCCCACTACCAAGGTGCTTTATGGCCTTTGCTCGTGATTATTGTTTTAATATTTTATGAAGAGTCTTAGCAGAGTTACTGGTGAAGCCTATCTGAACACTGAGGATGTAGAGTGATTCAACCTAGCACTGAGTAAGTGTTTCAGTCTAACAGTGAGGATGTATGGTGACTCAACCTAACACTGAGGAAGTAGAGTGATGCAAACTAACTCTGAGAGAGTAAGGATTATCAACCTATATCTGAGGAGGCAGATTGTAGCAACCTAACACTGAGAAAGTAGGATGAATGGACCTACCAAAATAGTGATCAATATCAGACCAACCTGAGCATCTAGGGAGGCTTTTTCACCATCCTTCATCTTAGCGGTCAGGTGGTGAATTCTGTTCTCCAAGGCCTTGATTGTCTGCTTGTTGGCCGCCTCCTGCTTCTGTAGTGCCACCATAGTGCCTCCACGCTCATACTGTGGGCAACAATGCTGTTAAAGGCTGTGTGCATCACTGGCATTATAGTGGATATATCAGTGTTGTGAACACACGCGTTCGTCTACACTCATGACTAGAACATAAAAATTGTACAGTAATATAATCACTGTATAAATTTAAAAAAAATTCAAATTCTAACAAGAAACTTTAAACATGTATAGTTTTGAAGAATTAGACACATGTGCAACATCTGGGTAATTTTATTTGTAGACGTCTACAAATAAAGATACCCAGTTAGTTTAATATCTTTATTATGCACCCCATTCCCATCCTGTGGGCGGTAGTCAAAAGATTACAGAGGTACATAATGGGTGGAGGGACTGGGCCCCAAAGTTTTGATAGCTGAGCAAGTTACAAAGGTAATGAACTCAGGTAGATCTGGTCACAATCATGACAAGTTACAAAGGTATTTACAGATTACAGAGGTACATAATGGGTCCAGAGACTGAGCCCCAAAGTTTTGATAGCTGAACAAGGTACAAAGGTAATGAACTCACAAGTTTCAAATGTAATGAATCATGTAAGTAAGTAAATTTACTTACTTAGATGTTGCACATGTGTCTAAACTTTCATCTTGTCGGTACTGTATATCATACATATACATGTATAGTTTTGTGTAAGCATGTAATGCATGTAGTTACTAGATGTCAAAGGCACTTGTCGATAGACAATTGGCCTGTGGGTATTTTTTTTTGGTGTGTGCGCACAAGCAGTGACTGCAGTAACCACCTGACTGAGAGGAGGCTTCTGTTGTTCGGATTCTTGCAGCCTCTGAGTCAGATCATCCATCTCCTGCTGAAGTCCAGTGATGGTGTTCTCTCTCTCCTCCACCTCCTTCTCTTTCTGCTTCAGCTTGTTCTGTGGAACATAGACGAAAGTAAATATCGACAGTAGGAGATACTTGTCTGTGTGGAGAGCATCCTAGAGGAAAATCATAAACAGGATCCCAATAGTATAAATAAGCCACCCTGCATGGCTGGGCTGTCCTGGGTTACTAAGCCTAATAAATGCCTTTTTTTTATTACATTTGGGCAGAAATGGTTATTTTGGTCTTTTTATTTAAGAGTCAGGCAGACAAGCCGAATGACAGTACATTTTTTTTTTTTAAATTTCGTCTTGATGCATTGAGATGATAGTATATACTTTCGTAAATTTAAATAAATAATTTTTTAATTTAGCATCAAAACCGAACGATATAAACCTAACAAAACCTAATTATGCTAAAATAAAATAAAATAGGTTAATACTAACCAATTTATCATAGGCTAACAAAATTTAGTTGTCTTGAAATCTTATTAAAATATATTAATTTTTTCCGAATAGCCTAATTACAGTAGTAGTTAGACTGTTGGGTTTAGTCCTGACTCTTTCTCTTCTACTTCAGCTCTTCCTCTCACTGGCTATTCTTCTTCTGTCCCCACTTCCCCCTCGCCCCAAGTGGGTCCTTACCTGAGAGTCTGAACTAACGAATAGCCTAAAACCCTCGTATATGTAACAAAATAGGTACAAACCCAGAGTTGATTACCATGGGGTTGAGTGACAACCTACCTGATACCAGGCAGTGTGTTCCTGGCGCTCCTTAAGCTTCTGATTAAGTTGATCAAGGTTCATTGTTAGAGCTGAGATTGTCTTCTGTTTTGACTCATTCTCTTCTATTAACTCCTCTATCCTGGCCTGTTGCTGCTTCTGTTTTGCACCCAGAACAATAATAATAATAATAATAATAATAATAATAATAATAATAATAATAATATTTATGGTAGCAGAAGAACAAGTAGTTGAAACGGAATAAGTAAATCATTAATTCAGTTGTTCGTAATAAATCGGAGGGGGATCGGGGAGAAGCTTCAAACCCAGAGGGGTTATTTAGTGCCTGGGGGGTGGTAAGCAACCAGGGATTATTCAAGTTCTTTAGATCAAGAGTTCCTCACCGGCATTGGAGCACCTCTCTTGAGGGGTGGTCCAAGATGCGTGTAGAATAGAGGATGAAATTTAAATTGTTTGACTGACTGGGGTGTCCTAGCCTTGTCACCCGCCCTTCTTAATGACCCAGTGAAGTTTAAAGTATTAGAGGGATCAAGCTCGTATTGGTGGTAATACTTCAGAAATTACTTGGTGCATCAATAAGCAACAATAAGCATAATAACTTCGGTATTTTTAGAATTTATTGGGATTCTATTGTTTCAGTGAATCCTAGTATTGTGACACCAGCAACTGACCCCTCCGACTATTTTTTTCTAATTAATTTCACAATGTTCCAAATAAAATCATATATCAATCAGTATGTTGTAAAACTAAGTTTTTACCAACATCCAGCCAGATGGGAAAAGCTATGAGACTACCTAATGCATCTCATTCTTGGCCAGTGGATTACCTATGGACACCGTTGGTTTTATAGACAAATTCCAGTTATGTTTGCTTGAAGGAATTATGAAATAGGATTTGAACCAGTGCCGCTAGGCTCAAATACAGTGTATGAAATCCATAGCCTATTTCCTTACGTATCTAGTAGGTTTTGATGTCATGTTATGAATTCAACACGTGTGAGCAGTGTGCCACTCTGTATATAGGTAACTTACGTGGACGGCAAGTGTCTTGTTGTCCCTCTCACCGATGGTCTGAGTCATCTGCTGCACCTTAGCGGAGAGGGAGGCAATGGTAGCCTTGCTGGAGGCGTCTTGCTCTGCTAGCTGGCTCATTTGGGCGGAGAGTGAGGCAATGGTCGCTTTGTTTGTGGCATCCTGTTCTATCAACTCCTCCAGTCTTTCTTCTTGTGTCTGTTGAGACAGGTACGGAACGTTACGTATTAAACTGAATTCTTTATTATTAAAAACATTACAGGAATTGTTGCGGACAGTGTAAGCATAATCTAAGTACTAGTATAATTTTAACTAAACCAATATTACGCTCCGCCTTTCGGGTAAAAATATTCCGAGCATTCATTCGTATAACTGGTGGTTCTACAGAAGTTAATATCACTTATGAGGAACTGGTTAAGAACACTTAAAACATTAAAATTAAAATTAAAATTCTTTATTTCTCTGTTAATATTACAATGTGGGGTTTGCATATTTTATGGTATTATTACATATTATAAAATACTTATTACAAGAAGGCCACTAGTATGCCTAGGTATGCCTAGGCATTTCGGGCAGACTAATACTAGTTCTTACTCTATATTGACAGGATATGGATCATACTGGTATTAAGGCTAGGTAATTGTAGTGATTAACTAGATTTACAAAACAGAGGTAGTTCAAAATATTTAAGAACTTAACAATTAGTTTATCTATTAATGGAAATGGTCTCGTTTTGGCATGATACAGTTTCTATATTGGAGTGTCTTAGGCAAACTTATGACTAGCTTAAGTATGAAGGAATAGCTGTATTCAGAATTTTATGTTTACAGTCATATGTAAGATGATTTACTGACTGTAGGATAGGATTAATACATGAAAAGTAAAGAAGTTTGTGACTGTCTCAAGTTACATGACCACTGAGAGTGACTGTAGCATCTTTCAGGTTCATCTACCTAGCTGCTGAGTTTTTCCTCAGCATATCTCTTGATCGACCTGGATGATGGTTTTTCAGCATATCTCTTGATCGACCTGGATGATGGTTTTTCAGCATATCTCTTGATCGACCTGGATGATGGTTTTTCAGCATATCTCTTGATCGACCTGGATGATAGTTTTTCAGCATATCTCTCAACATACCTGGATGATGGTTTTTCAGCATATCTCTCGACATACCTGGATGATGGTTTTTCAGCATATCTCTTGACATACCTGGATGATGGTTTTTCAGCATATCTCTTCACCTGCCTGGATGCCAAGTGGTATTTCGCCAGCTTCTATTACTTTGGACCTACATCCCTGTGGAATATTTTTCGCATACTACCAGAACCTTTCCCTCGGCTTGCCTTACCTTTTGACCATTTTGCCTTCAGCATTTCTCAGTCTGACTTACCTCATCGACAGAAGCCTTTTCATCAGCTATCCTCAGCTTGATCTGGTCGCTGCGGGCCCTTGCTTCAGCTTCTCTCAGCTTCTCAGACAACACAACTATGGTGTTTTTGTTAGCTTCTTCAAGCTTCTCCAGTGCTGATATCTTCTCTGTTAACTCCTCTATGACACTTTTGTGGCTTTCATCTCTTTCCTTTAGTGCAGCAATCTTCTGCTCCATCTTCTCCTAAACGTTAAAAATAATTTTTTTTTTAGCGGAATTCTCATTGTTTTTTCTCAGGTTTATGCAGAGTTTTAAACCATATTAAAAGAAATGAATACTGATCTATGCTTATTGGAGAGTTAATAAACACAGTGTCAAGACGCGTGCAAATACAGGTGGTGTTGGGGCATAAGGTGGTGTTTATGGCTATGGTAGGGGTTATATTTTATGAGGTGGGGTTAGGAGTGTAGTGGATAAATTTTGGTTGTAGTTGTGTGTATGTCTGGGTATGCATGTGTATTAATTTGAGCTCCATGTGTTGTCTTACCTGGTTACTGAGCGCCCTATGGCCCGTTTCGCTCAACATGCAAGTAAGATGTTCTACTTCCTTCTGAAGGGACTCGATTTGGAAGGTGGAGGAACTATTGACTTCAGCTTGACGGAGAGCTTCCTGGAGGGAGGGTGAGAGATGAGAGTGAGGGAGAGTGGGATGATGATAATTACACACACACACAAAAAAAAAAAGAGTTGCCTTACAAACATCAGTACACGCGAAAAGTGAAACAACAGTTTAACGGAAAAAATCAAGAGGTTAAAAAGATCTGTGTATTTCGATCTCAGTCAGAAGAGGGTCTCTGAGTGAAACCGAAAAATACAGATATCTTTTACTTGTGCATTATTTTGCTTCTCAAGTGGTTTCTCATATTTCGTTGGTCAGTGTTGATGATGCATTAATCAAAACATCAATATTCACATTTAGATGAAGGTTAATTAAAACAAAAAAAATAGTGTTAAGACCGTGTCAACAGTGAATGACACTGCCACGGAATGCAGGAAATAAACTTTCCTATTTTTTCATAAACTAATCAGAGGGGCCATTGGCCCTTAGACACCGTTTTCCTGCGTCCTTGTCAAAGGACCGGCAACACTGAACGAGTTATGACCAAGACAAGTATCAGTTTTTTAATTCCTGACAAACTAAGAAAAACACTCCATCAGTCCTTTCCATGAAAAGATCTTTTCCTGCTATTTCACCCCAAGTACTCTAGGCTTTTACGAAGAACACGAGAACAGTAGAGCCCTGCAGTGGGTATACTATCCCAACATTAGGCAGGTCCTACTCTCACCCATCCAGTCCAACAATATTACTTAAGTTCGACTTACCTGAGTCTGCAAGAGGTTTTCTTTGCTGCTTCTCAGTTGAAGGGAGAGTCGCTCCACCTCCCTCTTGAGGGTTTCAATGGTGTGCTTGTTGAGGGCGTCTCGCTCCAGCACCTCTTCCTCCTCGCTCTGCTTTTGATTCTGGGTAACAATTCCACAATGTTAGAAGAACAAGTGAAAAGGAAAGGAAAATAATGAGAAAGACACAAGCAAGTATAATACTTAGTTATCTTTCTCATAAACCTGTGGGCATTGTCTAGCATTTTAATAAGGTAAAGGAAAATATGATGACATTAGTGATTGATAATGATGATGGCGATATCCTAGTATATAATGCAATTAGTACGATAACTTTATTGTGCATACCATACCCATCCTGTGGGTGGTAGTCAAAAGATTACAGAGGCACACAACGGACTCCCGGACTGGACCCAGACATTCTGCTAGCTAAGCAAGATGTAGCAGTGAATTGGTTAGAACCTGCACACCTTGGAACAATATACACAATGCCACAATGACAGATCACACAAAACTCTGGATGTCCAGCAACCTAGGCGTTTGTTCCCAGAATTGGTGGTACCAGGAAGGTGGAATGGGTTGTTTCATCTCCACTCTCACATAAACTGACCCACAAGAGGTATTTAGAATGCTTAACAATTTGCAGAGAGCGAAATTATTTGCAAACAGTTTGCTGGCCACCTAGACTTTTATGTGGTCTGGCATGGTGGGTAGAGTACTGTGTACTTTGTCTCAGGTGAACTGGTTCAATTGACCATGTAAATGATCCCGAATTCATTCATAGGACATTACTGTGTGGTGATTTGTTTTTTTTATTATAAGTGAGGTGTGAAATCCAGCTCGGGTAGGCTAGGGAATGTTTAACCAGGCAACGCATTATCTGTCAATGAACAGCGAGAAATTTTATGTAAATTATGTTGATGACATAACATATGATAGGAAAAATATACAAATGGACAACATCAGACGTCCAGTCGCAGTGATTACTATAGATATCTCAGGTTGTGACACTTATATCCAGGTTGTGGCACTTATACCCGGCTTGTGGAACATACCCAGGTTGTGGCACTTATACCCAGGTTGGGGCACTTAAATCCAGGTTGTGGAACTTATACCCAGGTTGGGGCACTTAAATCCAGGTTGTGGAACTTATACCTAGTTTATGGCACTTATACCCAGGTTGTGGCACTCAGTGACCAACTAACCAGCTGACTCTGGTACTCGTCGTTCTGCAGGGCGAGCTGCTGGATTTGCTGCTGAAGGGACACCGTCTCCGCCAGCTGCTTCTGTTGGTGGTCCACGTGAAGGCGCGTCTCTCTCAGCTGCTCCTCCACCAGTACCTATGAGTGACACCGTGAGACCCATGTTTACAATTCTCGCTAACATCGAGTCTAAGGTGTTCTGATCTGCAAACAAACATTTACGCCGAAGAGATAATAGAAATTTATACACAAATAACCAGCACACAAGAAAGAGAATCTTTTGATGTTTCGGTCCGACTTGGACCAGTTACATAAGAACATAAGAAAGGAGAAACACTGCAGCAGGCCTGTTGGCCCATACTAGGCAGGTCCTTCACAATCCGTCCCACTAACAGAACACTTGCTCAGTCCAATTTTCAATGCTACCCAAGAAATAAACTTTGACAATTCCATTCACTCATTTGCGAGTCCCACTCAAATCAAACCCCTCTCACTCATGAATTTATCCAACCTAAATTTAAAACTACCCAAGTTTCTTGCTTCAATAACCCTACTATGCAGACTGTTCCACTCATCAACTACCCTATTTCCAAACCAATACTTTCCTATATCCTTTCTAAATCTAAACTTATCTAACTTGAATCCATTATTGCGGGTTCTCTCTTGGAGAGATATCCTCAAGACCTTATTTATATCCCCTTTGTTAATACCCATTTTCCACTTGTATACCTCGATCATGTCTCCCCTCATTCTACGTCTTACAAGTGAATGTAATTTAAGGGTCTTCAATCTTTCTTCGTAAGGAAGATTTCTAATGCTATGTATTAATTTAGTCATTCTACGCTGAATGTTTTCTAACGAATTTATATCCATTCTGTAATATGGAGACCAAAACTGAGCCGCGTAATCAAGGTGAGGCCTTACTAATGATGTATAAAGCTGTAATATAACCTCTGGACTTCTGTTGCTAACACTTCTTGATATAAATCCCACTTTCCCCCCAATAAATCCCACTTTTCCCTCATAAATCCCACTTTTCCCCCATAAATCCCACTTTTCCCCCGTTACGTTACAAGACACACTAACTCACGAAGGTGAGAGAGCCAGTATATACAGGAGCAGGGAACTGGGATGGGATAAAACGAGAAAGAAGTGGAATAGTGGTAGAGGAAGTGGAATAGTGGTATATATGGTATATATATATATATATATATATATGCCGAATAGGTAAAACTAGTCAACTAGCAAGAACTCGTTTAAAATTAAGTCCTTTCTAAAATTTTATCTTATACGTTTAAAGATATATATTTTTCATTTATGTTAATGTAAAAATTAATAATTTTGTACCAAAAGAACCTTAGAAAACTTACCTAACCTTATTATAACAAGTGCAATTTACTTTACCATAATCCAACTAAATATATTTTAGATAAATTTACAATAATTTAATAATAAACCAGCACAATGAAATATATTTTTTCGTTAGGTTCAGCATAATTTTTGTGAAATTATTGCATACACAAATTTTCGATTGCCTTATTCAGCAAGAAGAGCGTTGTTATTTAAGCCAAAATAGCAAGTTTTACCTATTCACAGTCAGGAGGATTTGATACTGCTACTGAGAGACGGACAAGGTTCCCAGGCAGTGCTCTGATTCATTCTTTTGTAAGACATTGTTTTACGTAATTCCACGGGTGTGTAGTGGGTCCGGAGTGCAGTCAAATGTCTAGCGAATTTCACAAGTGGTTTCCACGATTTATTTCCAATGATATCAGAGAAGCACCGCCACCAAGGCGGCGGTGCTCCAGAGAAACAACTCTTAAGAAACTAAGAGTGGCTGTTACATTCGTGGTGCAGCTGTCATGATGAAACACACCACAGTGGTGCAGCTGACTGTCATGATGAAACACACCACAGTGGTGCAGCTGTCATGGTGAAACACACCACAGTGGTGCAGCTGTCATGGTGAAACACACCACAGTGGTGCAGCTGACTGTCATGGTGAAATACACCACAGTGGTGCAGCTGACTGTCATGGTGAAACACACCACAGTGGTGCAGCTGACTGTCATAGTGAAACACACCACAGTGGTGCAGCTGATTGTCATGGTGAAACACACCACAGTGGTGCAGCTGATTGTCATGGTGAAACACACCACAGTGGTGCAGCTGACTGTCATGATGAAACACACCACAGTGGTGCAGCTGACTGTCATGGTGAAACACACCACAGTGGTGCAGCTGACTGTCATGATGAAACACACTACAGTGCTGCAGCTGACTGTCATGGTGAAACACACCACAGTGGTGCAACTGACTGTCATGGTGAAACACACCACAGTGGTGCAGCTGACTGTCATGATGAAACACACTACAGTGGTGCAACTGACTGTCATGGTGAAACACACTACAGTGGTGCAACTGACTGTCATGGTGAAACACACCACAGTGGTGCAACTGACTGTCATGGTGAAACACACCACAGTGGTGCAGCTGTCATGGTGAAACACACCACAGTGGTGTAACCGACTGTCATGGTGAAACACACCACAGTGGTGCAACTGACTGTCATGGTGAAACACACCACAGTATTGCAGCTGACTGTCATGGTGAAACACACCACAGAGGTGCAGCTGACTGTCATGGTGAAACACACCACAGTGGTGCAACTGACTGTCATGGTGAAACACACCACAGTGGTGCAGCTGACTGTCATGATGAAACACACTACAGTGGTGCAACTGACTGTCATGGTGAAACACACTACAGTGGTGCAACTGACTGTCATGGTGAAACACACCACAGTGGTGCAACTGACGGTCATGGTGAAACACACCACAGTGGTGCAACTGACTGTCATGGTGAAACACACCACAGTGGTGCAGCTGTCATGGTGAAACACCACAGTGGTGCAGCTGTCATGGTGAAACACACCACAGTGGTGTAGCTGACTGTCATGGTGAAACACACCACAGTGGTGTAGCTGACTGTCATGGTGAAACACACCACAGTGGTGCAGCTGTCATGGTGAAACACACCACAGTGGTGTAGCTGACTGTCATGGTGAAACACACCATACACCACACCATGATGCCATACTCTCACCTACTGCACAATGCGTCATTACAGAAAGATGATGCAATTATATTTGTAAGGATCTGAGTCACAAGATACCAAAACGGATATTCTGATAATGTATCATGCTTTTATTTACACACACACACACACGCACACACGCACACACACACACACACACATATACACACACACACTGTGTATGTGTGTGTGTCTACATTAGAGTATGCAGTACCAGTTTGGAACCCACACCTAGGTAAGCACGTCAGGAAATTAGAGAAAGTGCAAAGGTTTGAAACGAGACTAGTCCCGGAGCTAAGACGCATGTCCTACGAGGAGAGGTTAAGGAAAATTGACCTTATGACACTGGAGGACAGGAGGGACAGGGAGGACATGATACTAACTATATATAAAATACTAAGAGGAATTGACAAGGTAGACAGAGATAAGATGTTCCAGAGATGGGACACAGCAACAAGGGGTCACAATTTGAAGTTGAGGACTCAGATGAGTCACAGAGATGTTAGTAAGTATTTCTCCAGTCACAGAGTTGTCAGGCAGTGGAATAGTCTGGAAAGTGAGGCGGTGGAGGCAGGATCCATACATAGCTTTAAGAAGAGGTATGATAAAGGCCACAGAGAAGGGAGTGAATGACCCAGTAGCGACCAGTGAAGAGGTGGGGCCAGGAGCTATGAATGGACCCCTGCAACCACAATTAGGTGAGTATACACAACAGGCCAAATATCTTAGCGACAAGTGCCTTTGACAAATATTAACTTGTAAACACACAATTTCTCAGTGTTACTATAATATGTCAACATATAGTGGACTACCTCATTATCACCGTTTAATTACAGTTGTATATATTTATCCTATGTTGAAATCAGACATTTAATGCGTCATATTTCAGCATCGTGCTGTATGCCCACACTGAGAGTGCATCAGTGTGGGCATACAACACGATGCTGTGATGCGAACCAGTTAATAAACTGTGCTCACTGGTGATACTTCCTGAGCAGCCGCCAGTGGTGCATACTTATACTTTTTAGCACGTCTTCTTAAAATATTAATAATAATAATAATAATAATGTCAATAGGGAGGTCTGCCTTGAAACTTGGCCTCGGGGGACGGGGATCAGTGGAAACATCGACAGGTAATCTACAGATAAGACGTTATCAATATTCTGTATCAAAACAATGCTGTTTGTTTGAGAGCCATGTCACTTATATGGAACCTTTGGTCTTCAGGTGAATCAGGATCTCATTGAACCTCTGAAGAACAAAGAACTTAAAACAAAGGTTGGCTCTAAATTCTGTTCCTAATGAATACTGGTTCTCTACGACATTTTGGCAAGATTTAGGACCTGGCCAGATTGTTTGAAAGATTGGTTGGTTAATGGGGTTTAGTCTATCGACTACACCAAGGTTATTAATTCCTAAAATAAGTTAGGTTAGGTAAGGTTTGTCAGGAAACAGAACAAGTGTTTCCTGACGCGGGTCTTAGTCATATGATGACCCGCTGCTGGAGCTTTGGTCATCTGACCGAGGCCTTTCGCTGGCTTACCGGTCCACCCCTTTAAAAATAATAGGTATTAAAGCAAACTCCTAGCATATATACTCTGCAAGAAATACACCTCTCAGTGTATATATATTGTGTTCGAAACTATAATAATTTCAATAACAATGTTAATAACTTTAAAATTATTTATAATTGTGTATATATTTTAGAGGCATTTAAACGTCCTCTCAATATCGTATTCTTCAAGAACTTTCTCCTTAAAAGTAAAAATATATCGTAAAACCCCGTTTTAATTTTTACGAGATCAAAAAAGTAATTTTATGTTCTCTGAGGCGATGGTTTCCTCAGTGTAATTTACCTATAACGGGACTGATTGCTAGAGAACTTCGTGAGATTCCTCAAAATTAATAATTTACACTGTGGGCAGTTCTGATTTATTTCTTGATCTCCAAGTGTCCTTTATTTTCAATAGATTATTGTAACAGTAAAATCAACGCACTAATAGAGAGTAGACAGCACCGTAACAACGAAAGTGAAGTCAACACCGTAATGAAGAAAGTGGAGTCAACACCGTAATGAAGAAAGTGGAGTCAACACTGTCATAAAGAAAGTGAAGTCAACACTGTCATAAAGAAAGTGAAGTCAACACTGTCATAAAGAAAGTGAAGTCAACACTGTCATAAAGAAAGTGAAGTCAACACTGTCATAAAGAAAGTGAAGTCAACACTGTCATAAAGAAAGTGAAGTCAACACTGTCATAAAGTGAAGTCAACACTGTCATAAAGAAAGTGAAGTCAACACTGTCATAAAGAAAGTGAAGTCAACACTGTCATAAAGAAAGTGAAGTCAACACTGTCATAAAGAAAGTGAAGTCAACACTGTCATAAAGAAAGTGAAGTCAACACTGTCATAAAGTGAAGTCAACACTCATAAAGAAAGTGAAGTCAACACTGTCATAAAGAAAGTAAAGTCAACACTGTCATAAAGTGAAGTCAACACTCATAAAGAAAGTGAAGTCAATACTCATAAAGTGAAGTCAACACTCATAAAGAAAGTGAAGTCAACACTCATAAAGAAAGTGAAGTCAACACTCATAAAGAAAGTGAAGTCAACACTCAATAAAGAAAGTGAAGTCAACACTGTCATAAAGAAAGTGAAGTCAACACCGTAATAAAGAAAGTAAAGTCAATACAGAAAGAAAGTGAAGTCATCACACTATCTTACCTTCTCGTTCTCTAACCGGCTAAAGTTGTTTTTCAGTCGAGTGATCTCCTCGTCCCGACACTGAAGTTCCTCCTCGTGTTTCTCCTGAGCAGAACCAAACACCACCAATGAACGAGTTATTCCTGGGATAAAAGTTCTTACTGACAAGCTAGGATTTATAACAATTACATGAAGGTTTGTGCTGAAAATTGTATAAAATACCGACAAGTTGGAGGTAAGGTTTATCAGGAAACAGGACAAGTGTCTAAGACATGTGATGACCCGCCGCTGGAGCTTCTGGTCATCTGACAAAGGCCAAGTTGGAGATTAAGACACGTGTGTGCAGCAGTTGACCATCTTTAATGATGAAACGTTTCAGCTATACAGTAGGCTTCTTCTGTCAAATGTAAAGGGAGTAGTAGTAGTGATATAAAGATGTAATCAGTCCATCAACTTTGAAGAAAATGTATTTGAGGTGGTCAGTTCCTCAGCCTGGAGAAAAGTTCAGCTCTATAGAGCTAAACACTATCTTACCATGAAGCTGAACTTTTATCCAGGCTGAGGGACTGACCACCTCAAATACATTTTCCCCAAGGTTGATGGACTGATTACATCTTTATATCACTACTACTACTACTACTGCTGCCTCTGTATTTGGCTGAAGAAGTCTACTGTGTAGGCGAAACGTTTCATCATTAAAAATACTCAACTGTTGCACACGTTCCTTAAATCTCCTTCATGAAGGTTGTCAATAGAAGAAGAGGCTTGACAGGCATACAAGTTTTCGTACTTTCCATTGTATGAGGCACACATATGGTAGCTATTAACTTCACTCTGGTATCTAAATGAATTCAATCTTGGCTGCTAAGGTAAATAAAATTAGGTATACACAAACGTGTTAACCACTGGTCAGTGACAAACTATTTCAAATATAGAACATACAAGAGAAGAAAAACACTATATTTGCATTTAACACTGAAGAGTGTCTCACTCAAAGATCGAAATATACAATAGTCATCTTCCTGTATGTGTCATAAGAGGTTGGTCACTGCACTGAAGGTGAAGTGAATAACCTTATGATTTAAGAATAAGAGGAATCAGGTATGATGCTAAGGAGAGACTAATTCCAATTTCTTGCATCAAGAGCCCTTCACCGGCATGAAGGGTGACTGACCTACCTTGACGTCGATGAGTTCGTCCACTTGACTCTTCAGACTGGATCTGCCTCTTGAGGACCTCAGACTCCACGTGCGGCGCCTCGGCTCTGGTACTACCTACATGTACACCTTAAAATGATTAAACACAAACCATCTTCCTTGATATGTGCATAAATTGCATGTGTAATTTTGGATCCCCAAATAAAAAAGATCAATTCTGGGCCGGAATAAAATTCTTTTTTTGCTTTTAAGTAGACCATATAGACTCCATATATAGAGAGACTTGACCCTTGAAGAGGAAAAGAGGGGATTCGTGTCTGGAACAATTCACTACTAACCCAAAATTTTGAGGGGAAATTTCAAGCGTCGTTTTGGTCCATCAAAGACCATGGAACATGCTCCTATGTAGCATCATTGAAGGAGGAAACTTTGAGTAGCTTTAAATATAGTATGGACGGGAATGTGAGTTGGTGTGGTTGGATGCGAGTTGAACCTGCCTAACATAGGCCAATAGGCCTACTGCAGTATTCCTTCATTCTTATGTTCTTAATTGTCAATGTAGAAATGGTCGAGGACGGGCCGACAACATATCCAAGTTTCTATAAATTATTATTCACTCTAGACGGGAGGGGCAACACTTCAGGTTTAGAAGGACACTGCAACAAACTGATTAATCTTCAGTTTATAGTTAAGAGAAGCAGAATATGTATGTGAAAAAAGACACAGACGAGTGCTTGACTGGTATTATGTTTCACTCAACATTAGTTTTTTTCAAGACTTGAGAAAGGTCAAGGTTGGGTGAAATGCTGTACATACAAAAGACTCCTCTGAATCTGTGCCTTTTTTCACCAACTATCGTCGTGTTCTACAACAGTCACATTATTAGCTTACCCTAGATTCCATCATGCGGCTCAATGGAGAGTCGGGAGGAGTGAGTGAACCCTCTGCAGGCCTGGCATCCTCCGTCGAATGCTTCCGCGTCGAGGACACCAACGACGTGCTATCCACGTGTTGATCTACGTGTGACGAGCCTGTATCATTTAGGTCTGGCTGCATCTGTTTTTCCTGCTCCGTGTCTGGCGGGGAGCTCTTGACTGAGTCCACCGACACGACCATTGGTCTCGGTCGGTGGACGGGTCGCTGAAGGCTCGAAGAATCTCTCATACTCTTACGAGCCTTTGCTGTCCCAAACTGTAAATGGAATGAGTCTTTATTGCCAAGATTTTAAAATGTAATATGAGAAAACTAATTGATGAAGAATGTTGTTATACGTGGTTTCCACAAGTAATTGTGAAGGTAAAAAGTAATAATAATAACAATAATCATACTAAATTTATTTCTTTTCTGCAGTATACAGGTAATGTAATTTACACGCAATAAAGTACTGGTAGGCACAAAACAAAGCCACTAACATGCGGTGTATTTCGGGCAGTAATGACAATGTGGATGAAAAATGACAAGTGAAGTCACATAGGACATCTTTATCGGCTACGTTTCGGACTTAGGACCTTCAGAGTGTTGTTCCATCCACAACTGTTGTTAATTAACGATGAATAAAGAACCTTCAGTACTTATGTTTTATTCCTAGATTACTTCTGGTAATGCTTCAAAAATAAAAACTATGTATCGCTCTCTGGTCAAACTTACGATGCTAACACATTTATTAATTGCTTCCCAGAAGAAAAAATCAATATCTCAAACATGGCTGACTTCCGGTTTCATGACGCGGTGTGAAAACACTTCATTAACATACCATGCAACTACTGTAATACAGAATAAAAAGTCACAAGGTGCCCCGTGGCCTGGTGGCTAAACCTCTCGCTTCACACGGCGAGCGTATATGTTCGATTCCCGGCGAGGGTAGAAACATTGGGCCTGCTTCCTTAGACCTATTGTCTATGTTCAAGCATCAGTAAAATAGGTACCTGGGTGTTAGTCGACTGGTGTGGGTCGCATCCTGGGACAAAACTGACCTAATTTGCCCGAAATGCTCTGCATAACAAGCGGCTTTCTATGTAGTAGTATGTCATTGATGTCAACTAGGACTGTATACCTTGTACATGTACTTGTAGTAAATAAAGATATATTATTACTGTATATTATTATTAATACCTTTGCTGGGACAATAGACAATAAACTCGCACTCAGGAGAGGGGAAACTTGTGCGACTTGTCAATGGTCCAGTGCGGACCGAAACGTCGTCATAAGTTTCCCCCCTTTCTTAAGTGCGGGTTGTGTGCGTATAACTACTGTAGCAGCACCCACCGTGCCTTTCTTGCTGGCGCTCTCCTTGAGGAAGCGATGTATGTCGTTATGGCCGTACTTCTTAGCCACGTCTTTGGCCAAGCGACCATTCTTGTCCTTGAGCACCAGATACACCCCGTTCTCCGAGAGCCACTTGACCACGTTGAGGTCGCCGAAGTAGGCGGCGTGGTGGATGGGTGTGGCTTTCCCGTTGTCTCTTGCGTTGAGGTCACAGTCGATCTCCTGCAGAAGCTGCAGCGCCTCCAGCTGTCCCCTCGATGCTGCCCTGTGACTCGCACGCCGCCCTGCCTCATTGTACACGAAGAGAGTTATACAAATATAGACGGTGCTGTTACTCTGTGCAGGAACGATGTATATAATATAAATTCATTGTAACGCAGTATGCCTTGGAATACATTTTGGAATATGTCATGCGGTGTCTCGTTAACGTCTTCATACTTAATGCACTACGTCATGCAGTGTGCCATGTGACACAGTACTACAGTAAGTCAAGTAGCACTGTGCCACGTGGTAAATTAATGTTATGCTTACTTTTACATATAAAATCTCTCACGATTTCAGGTGCTTAATTAAGCAATGAAAGAAAGAAATCATAAGTCACAATAATCAGTAGAAAAATGTTTTGAATATATGCAAATTTTAGACAGAAAATCCTATGAATTTACTTGTCAAGTAATAAATAATAATGCACTGTGAATTTTTACTTTGCAATTGCTATTTTATTAAACAATTTTATTGCAAGACAAACATAAATAGGGGACTTTTTTTTATAAAAATTACTCATGTATAGAGAGGATATGGATGCAAAGTCGTGATACCTGAGAATAAACAATAGTTGCTTTCAGCATTGTCTGAAGGTAGGTAGGTAGTTAGGCAAGTAGGTAGGTTAGGTTAAGTAGGTAGGTGTGTGTGCGTGTGTGTGTGTATAGTTCAAGTGTCTGCAGGTTTCAAGTGTAACTCTTGTCTTGCCTTTGAGGTCGATAGCTTCAGCGTCTGCTCCAGCAGCCACCAACAGCTCCATGATATCTGCATGACCTTCCTCAGCCGCCAAGTGCAGTGCTGTTCCTCCTGTTGGACAAGTCTATTGTACAGTCACGCATTTGTTGTCACTCTCCTGCTGTACAGTGATTCTGGTGACACACACCTATTGTACAGTCACACTCCTGTGTCCACACTGATGTTCCACGGTCATACTTCTGTTAAACAGTTATACTTCTGCTGTTGCACTCCTATTGTATAACATACTCCTGTTGTCGCTCTTTTGTTGTACTGTTACACACTTCTGTTTTATCTGTCTCACTTCTTTTAGCATTTCCCTATTCATTCACTACTCTCATTCTACTTTACTGCACATTTACCTTGGGCACTTCTACACGGGAGGCAATACAATCTGCACAACACCAAACATTATTAGAGTGATTCCTTAAAATATAAATAATCAAGACACTCTTGTTAAGCAATAATCACGATAAGAAAGCACCCCTTCAGAAACTACTATTAATTAAGAGACATCCAGAAAACAATTGTAATATTAAACACACTCGTTTAGTAATGAACATTATTGCAAAGAGTCCTGAAGGAGGGAGGAATACTCTCGTCCCAGACTACCGTGTAAGGACTGTTTAAGGGATTAATAATATATATATATATATATATATATATATATATATATAAAAGAGAGAGAGAGAGACTACACTAATTCATAATTATTTCAACGTGCAATACATAACTATTTAATGTACCTACACATTCCTTAGCGCGACACGCCCACATAACATGACTTTACATTCTAATATACACGCAACATTTTCAGGAACATAATAATGTACAGACACTGTCACTCAACGTTTGCTTCCACACCGGCCGTCTCCCACCAAGGTAGGGTGACCTGAAAAAGGAAACATCCACTCAATAACTCTTGCCAGAAACATTCATTGTCATCCATTCAAGCAGACGTCTCAGTTCAAATGCCCGTCCGAACTGCAACATATTCATTCCAGCCTCTTAGTACACAGAGAGTGGCTTTACGAACATCACTATACACTGATAATGACTTTACAAACATAACACGGATGGACTTTAAAAACACGATACTGCAAGTATAGTGAGTTACGAACCACTACACCCAATAATGAACACAATACTGGACGTATACTGAACACAATACTGCACATACAGCGATATTACGATCACAATACTACACGTATAACGTCTTGACCAACACAATATTACAAGACTAACATTTAAGAACACAATACCGCACAACTAATGACTTTGCGAACACAAGCCACACCAGCCGGGCTGACCATTGTCATCCTCTGCTTTGCTCCTCTTGTTGACGTCAGCTTTCCAGTTGAGTAGGACCTTGACCACATGGAGGTGGCCCTCGACGGCAGCGTGGTGGAGACTAGTCCGTCCACGCTCAGTCGTGTCCACTGCAACGCCGCTCTCAAGTGCTTCGTTCACCCTGTCGGAGTCCCCTGCCAGGGCACTCTGTACCTGTGGTGGTCTGTTGTTAGTATGTGTGTTGACTGTCACTCTCTACCTGGGGTAGTCTGTTGTTAGTGTGTGTTCATTGCTACTTTTTTGAAGGTGGTCTGTGAGAGTTTGTATTCATTGCTTTTTAGATTCTGTGCATAGACATTAGCAGTAATACTTAATACCGAGGGTAGGCCTCTAACAATGATCCGACTGTCATACTAAGGGAAAATTAGGCTTATCTTATCTCCCCGTTATACAGATAATGACAGAGTAAGCTACGAATTCCCCGATAATGCCATACATTCTATGTATGCATGTGTACGTATCTTCATAGTATGCATGTATAGGTATGAGTGTATATATATGTCAGTGTATGTATACGTGTGTGTATAGGTATTTATGTGTACAGGAGTGTGCAGAGGTGTGTGTGTGAGTAGATATGAACATGTCTGAATAATTATGTATACATTACATTATATATATGCACACACACACAAACACACACTCAAACACAAACACACACACATACAAACAAACACACACACACACACACACACATATATACGTGTGTGTGTGTGTGTATGAAATAAATATAAAGTCCAAGCAGACTGTGTTAACATACAAAGTTATCACGTGCCCTAAAGTGTAAAGGTTTTGTCTTTGTGTTCAAATGATTTTATACAACGTAAATATTTAGTACGACTCGTTAAATCTCCTTCATATAAATGACAACTTCAGAAATGCAAAAATCTTACCAGAGATATCTCCTCTTCGCTCATTCTGGAGTTTACTGCTTAACTGAAGAGGTAGAGACAAGGTAGTGAGCAATGTGGGTGCTCTTGGAGGCGTTAGTTGGTTCCTTCAGGAAGGTGTGGGCACTCAGGGGCAGAGTTGCGGGCCCCGAGGCGAAGGTGTGAGCTCTTCGGCGAAGATGCTGGCTTCTTAATGGTGGTACTGGTTACCGTGAAGAGGAAACTGCCCAATGAAGTGGAAATGAGGGAGGGGCCCTTCCCAGTGCTAAGGTCTGTACCACGGTCTAGGCTGAGAGTTCTTGGGGGTGAATTCTGAGGTTATGGATCCGCAGACCCTGTGGGTTCCAAGAGTGAAGATTACTCGATCAGTTGGGCTTTGAAACGTTTAATTTGCTCACCTGATGCTCATTCCACTCTGCAAAAGTTGATATGATGCCACTCGCAAAAACTTTTGTTAGGGTATAAAAGCATTAGTATTATTATATATTTACAATAATGTGTCAAACACATGTGAGAAAATATTCGACTGAGTTCCACTTTTCTATTTTTTTTTGTACTGGTGAAGACACCAAAAAGTATAAACAACGAGACACACTTAAATAAAATGCCTTATCCTTTCACTGGAACTCCTAATGTTCAGATTCACTGCACTATAACCACTTTAGCACTGCACACGGAACTGTTCCACGGCAACAGTACACTGCATTACTGAACCTGTGAAGGTGTATGTTAGTATTATACGCTGAACACTAGATGTCCTTCACTATAGTGAATTACAATAATTTAAACACCTCGTTAGGCTCGAAGCCGCACAACGTCGACATGAAGGAGATTTAGTCACTTGTTAGTGGTGTGAGGGCGGTAAAATGTATCAACATCCCGGGTTAGCCAGCTGAAGTTTTCTCACCTACAACGAGAACTGCCAGCTACAGTTACTTCCCTAACAACACCACCACTGTCAGATAACAGAATAACGTGGTGACACTGACCAAGAACAAATGCTGCTCCATAACACTCGCTTTTGATGTTTATGTGGCTGCGATGGCGTTGAGTGAGTCTCCTGCTACAGCGCCACTAGTACATGGAGAAAATGCGTTCCACTGATAAGATAATCAGAAATGACTAAAGTACTGATAACCCTAGTGGTGTTATCTTGTACTCCAGCGGTTGTGCGAGACATTCGTAACTTACCATATGAAGAATAACTTAAAAACTTTGACTAACACGATATCAAGTTTTAAACTACACTATCAACTCATGAAAAAAAAAATAGTGTTAAAATGCTATGAGATAGTTTATAAAAGTTTAATTTTCGATTCTCCTCCTACGTCCGGGTGTCAATGCCTTCTGAAACACTTTTCCGGAGGTTTAGCTCTTTCACATGAATATTATAATAATAAAATAATCTGCTGCGATTAAATCTAGTTCCTCCGCTTGATGGAAAGTCAAACCCCTTCCTGATACCTTCACGGGTCTTCCTGATACCTTCACAGATCTTCCTGATACCTTCAGGGGTGTTCCTAATACCTTCAGGGGTGTTCCTAATACCTTCAGGGGTGTTCCTAATACCTTCAGGGGTCTTCCTAATACCTTCAGGGGTCTTCCTAATACCTTCAGGGGTCTTCGTGATACCTTCACGGATCTTCCGTGATGCTGATGAGAGGCACTGTACGACCCTGAGGAAGTCAGAGCTACCCATGTAAATATAATAAAAATCCTTCATCTGATGGTGAGTTTAAAATTCCTCCGTTGTTTTCTGGCTAACTAGAGCATTAACGTGAGAGAAACATTTCCCATATCAAGTTGTGTATGGTACAAAATAAGTCACGTAACCAGAGACCAAGC
>WNWK01005018.1:7500-20000 GCA_009830355.1 Cherax destructor | reverse complement strand
CTCGTCAGCTCCTCCGTCAACGTCACTCTTGTACTCCTGGTGGCATATAAGAACATAAAATAAGAACATAAGAATGGAGGAACACTGCAGAAGGCCTACTGGCCCATACAAGGCAGGTCCTTATCAAAACCACCACTACCTAAGAATTTACTCCCGTACTCACGACACCAATCAAACCCAGCCCCTCCCACTCATATATTTGTCCAATCTCTTTTTAAAGCCACCCAAGGTCCTAGCCTCTATCACAGTACTCGGAAGATTGTTCCACGCATCTACAACTCTGTTCGAAAACCAGTACTTGCCTATGTCCTTTCTAAATCTAAATTTATCCAATTTAAATCCGTTATTTCTGGTTCTTGCTTGGTTCGATATCCTCAGTATTTTACTAATATCTCCCTTGTTTATGCCCATCATCCACTTGTACACCTCGATGATATCTCCCCTCATTCTACGTCTCTCCAGAGAGTGGAGATTCAACGCTCTAAGTCTATCTTCATACGGGAGATTTCTTATACTGTAAATCATTTTAGTCATTCTTCTTTGTATGTTCTCCAATGAATCTATATCCATCCTGTAGTAAGGAGACCAAAACTGAGCTGCATAATCCAAATGAGGTCTCACTAGTGATGTATAGAGCTGTAAAATAACTTTTGGACTTATGTTGCTTATATTTCTTGAAATAAATCCTAGTAAAATCTGTTAGCCTTATTGAGCACACTTAGGCACTGTTGTCTTGGCTTTAGATTTCTGCTTACCATGACTCCCAAGTCTTTTTCACATTCTGTATGATCAAGCTCTACTTCACCTAGTTTATAAATTCGAGGGATATTTTCATTACCATGGACTAGTACCTTACACTTGTCCACATTGAACTTCATCTGCCACTTTCTGACCAAGACATTAATTTGTTCAAATCCTCCTGGAGTTCACTGGTATCCTCCTCAGAATGAATCATACGGCCTATTTTTGTATCATCTTAATGTTAAGACCAAGACACAGGACCTTAATGGTAAGACCAAGACACAGGACCTTAATGGTAAGACCAAGACACAGGACCTTAATGGTAAGACCAAGACACGGGATCTTAGTGGTAAGACCAAGATACAGGACCTTAATGGTATGACCATGACACAGGACCTTAATGGTAACACCAAGACACAGGACCTTAATGGTAAGACCAAGATACAGGACCTTAATGGTAAGACCAAGACACAGGACCTTAATGGTAAGACCAAGACACAGGACCATATGGAGATAAACTTGTAATTCCTCAAATGATGTGGCAATAAAATATGCATTGTATTTCGTGAAGTGTTACAAGTGTGTTGGTCATATAGCGGAAAGTGATGGAGGCTCGATTCTTCGTCCGCTGATCACGGTCCTGTCGCTGACTAGTCAGGCTGCAGGTGACAGGAAAACGATGCAAATCGTATTAATTCAAGTTTGATTAAATGATTCAGGGTCTGCATAAATTGTGTACCTTACACAGGAGAGGAAACTCTGAGTGCAAGCACTGAGCGTCCTTCATACAAAACTCAAATTAGGTAAACCGATTTTTCTAATTCTCTGAAAACTAAAGTCTGACTAACTGGGTTTTCTAAATCCTTCCAAAATTAGACTGGCTAGATACTTTCTCATATATTACTACTGCATATACATATTTCAACAGCAGATCATAGATGGGTTTACTCGGCTTAAAGCCTATCCATTACACGAAGGCCATTTTAAGACTGTCACCTCGTTCACCACTAGTCAAGAATATTTCAATCCCTAAAATCGGGGATTAAATTAAATTCTGCAGATATCTACACTGAGACATATAACGTTCTCCAACAGTAGGTTAATAGCATCACTTTCTACTACTCTGTTGTACAGTGTGCCAAAGTGAAAAATGATAGAGGAAAACTTCTATCAATGTAGACTTAAGAGATGTGGTTGTGCCATGTCTCATGACGTCTTCAGATACAATGGAAGACGTCATATTGCGTTTAGAGTTCCACTTACTAGTGAGCAAACTACCATACGGAAATTAAAAGATGTGCCAGAAAAAAAAAGTTAGGCGGTTTGATTCTGCAGGTCATCTTTTTTATATATAATCATTAGATTGAAGGACTAGGTTGCAACTATTAAAATATATATTGTAGTAATAATTCCTCCTAAATCATTCCACAGACAAATTAATAAAGATTAAACCTAATAGGCTTGTTATTGCTGCCCCGTTGTGTTGAGAGGAAAGCCTGGCTGCGAAATTTATGCCTCTCTCCTGATTAGTGAACGGAGGCTAGATAAAATGATCTTTATTTTCCACCGTTTTCCTGAAAACAAGTACTCTTAATTAAAAAGAATTTGTCCACAATCAGTCCGTATCGCCAATTCAATAATTTTGTTTAAGTGTTCTGATGGATCAAGACTCGTGTATACAAGACTCTTGACTAGTGATAATGCCCTCACCCACAAATTTCATAAACTGTGAGTTTACATCAAATGTCATATTATCCCACCTCGGTAGAGGCTGCCAGTCTAAGAGAGTAGAGGAAGTAGTGCCTCAATAGACCACTTTGTTGTATCCAACCAATGACCTCGTCAAACTTGAGCTTGAGCGGAGAGTGATGCTGTAGTCCCATAGCGATGTTATAGGGGGCGAAGCATTCCTTTACAGAACAAAAAAAGTTTACTGTGAAATATAATGCATAGAAAAGAATACAATGTATATGATTAAAAAACATAACACACATGAAATATAGAGCATTTCATTGAAGTCTATTATAATATAATTTGTAATTCACCACTTTTCTTATCATGCTCCTATCAAGAAAAGTGTCCTTGTTTCTCTCCTCATCCATGCACTTAGTAATCTTATTCATACATCTCTTCCGTTGCTGATGCTTGTGGTGTCTTCTCTATTTCCTGCTCTTCCTGTCATCTCCATTTCCTTGTTGAAATCCAGATGCTTCTTTTCTGACAGACTTAAAGATCACAAAATATATGTTCGCCTTGCTGGCAACAACAGTACTCTTTTCTCTCCTGTCAGAGCTAACAGCTATCTAGTACTCTGCTTAAACCATCTACCATTCCTCCAGCCTTGAAAGACGGCGTCTCGTCGAATCAGCTCTCATACACAACTTCCCTAACATGAATCTTATTCCTGGCTTTGTCAGTACATCATTAAATGCTCTAATCTTCAGAACACTCGTGACTTGACCTGACATTTGCCTACTATCCTTTCCTCTTGACCTGTCTTCTGCATTGACTTTGTCTACCCTGCCTTCTGATGTTTCTCTTTCTTGCTTCTCTTTCTTTCCTAGCTTGGGCAAGTTGGCCTACTGCAGTTCTTCTCTTCCTTCGTTGAAGACAGATGCCAGAGATACTTGAGATACTTCAGTCTCCACCACTTTGATATTTAACTCCTTGAAATATAATTCACCTTCATTACTCTGTTATTAGCCCTGCCTGAGCTGGGCCAGTATATCTCCGGCAGTGCTCGTCTCTTTTGATCTTTTGTAATGCTACTACAATTTTTTTTACTACCACTACTACACTATTAGTTCTACCATTACTGCTGAACACTACCACTACTACCACCACTGCTACTACCTTTACAACTACTAGTACTACTACTACAACAAATTCTACATTTACCACCACTACTTATGTTACTACGATTTCCTTCTTCCCCCGCCCCCTACAGTATTGTATTCAGACACTCCACTTTTCTGCCCCAGTTGTGACTTAATAATGGCCCAGGAAGGACCGAAATATTTTCGTAAGGTTCCACTTCTAAGTGCAGGTTTTTAATGACTTTTTATTTTCTAACAAATCTGAAATATGACTTCCACTTACCTTCATGATCCTCATCCGGGAGAAGCCGCTACTCGTAAACTTGGTCCTGGCGATGAATTCAACGAAAGCGCGATTCTGCAGGAAAACTGCGCTGCCCTTCAGGACCTTCTGATAGGCCTCATCCGTAGATTTCTGACCTTCGTAGAACTTCGTCAGTCCCTTTCAAATAAAATAACACAGCAAGGCAAAGTATTAGATCCCTTGTAAAAGATATACACTTCCTGAAACTAGAACCTGTAAATAACTACTGTATTTATAGAATGCGAAAAGGCTTATAAGGGTGAACTGGGGAGCGATTTGGCAAGTGTTGCTTGGAACAGATGATAGACTGATTAAAGCTTTAAGGCCGTAGACATGATTGGGTGATACTTCCATGACTTTTTAATGTTTATGGATGGAGGATGTAAGGAGTGACAGCTAGTGTGGCGGGAGGAGTACGGTCTTAAAATGGACCTCACCCACACTTTGATGTTATTCATGCTCATGTAGGTTTGCCAGGACGGGTCCTGGCCCGGGTTTTCAGCATGTGGTGACCCGGCAGTGGCTCCTGAAGGAGTGTCGGAGTTTGTACTAGTGATGTACCGTTTACAGCCCTATGACAAGGCCACGGTGAGCATTCGTATCAAGTGTAGTGCCGTTTACAGCCGTATGGCGGGGGAAGCCCTATGACAAGGGCACGGTGAACCTTCTGCTTGACGTCATTGCCACCAAAAATGCCGTGTGGCCTACTGACCTTAAAGCTGGGGGCACTGACTATGAGTTAGGGACATGAGCTTTAAGGTTGGTGGTACTGACCTTAAGGTTGGGGGTATTGATAATAAGGTTGGGGATACCGATTTTAAGATTTAAGGGAAGGACATTGACCTAAAGCTGGAGATCCACTTTACAGCAGGTACCACGTACCTTGAGGTACGGGTCGCTGGCCGAAGCCAGCTCATCCTTGTAGAATTCTCCCATACCAATCACTTTGAGGTTGGAGTCGTAGAGTTCCTTGATGGTCTCGATGTCCTTCGGTGGCTTGTTGACAAGAAGGAAGGCGGTGAGGTTGGTGCTGTAGGCGATGGTGATGATCGTTGTGTACAGCCAAAGGGAAGTGATTAGCACTTTCGTGGCGCTTAGGAGAGGCAGGTGAGCCTGAGACTTCATGAGGTGAACCCCTACGCTGTAATTCCAACAGCCTGTCAGCGATCTCAGACTCCCGATCTCCTTACCACTGAGAAAACACGAAACCCGCCTGGTCAAGCTTTCGGTCGAGGTCTTCAAACATGTGTTTACATGGGAAAGACACACTGAGGCTATCTGCCGAGAACGTTACATATGGGAATATTTGCACATGTATAAGGCAAATTATTGCTAAAAAAATGAAAAAGATCATAACATTACAATTTTCGGCTGGCCGTGGAGAAAAAGAAGATCGCTGGACCGGAGAGAAGGAGACCGAAGAAGATTGCAATCCAGGTGGTCCAGTGGAAGGGAAAAGCAATGGCCTGCCAGCGGGCCAGCGGTGGTTCCCGCCTCGCCAGAAAACATGTTACCTGTTCAATGATACTCTATATCAACACAAATTGTGACGCCTACCAGGTGCCCTCAACCTTTGATATCCTACCCTGATTCTTTAACATCTTACCCTGATTCTTTGATATCTTACCCTGATTCTTTGATATCTTACCCTGATTCTTTGATATCCTATCCCGATTCTTTGATAATTTACCGTGATTGATATCCTACACTGATCCTTTGATACCCGATCCTTTCATATCCAATCATGGTTCTTTTATAGCCAGCTCCTGTCTCCTTAATTAACATCCAATTGACACACACACACACACACACACGCATACAGAGTACATCTGAGTCGTTCACCTCTGAGTCGTATGGAGCTGTGAAATCAAGGATCCCCACCCGGCTGATGGACACGTAAAGGTTAGCCACGCCCATGTCGGCTGTATCCATGTCCAGCAGCCCCATCATCCCCGTCCACGACCCGTCCTTGTTCTGAGACCCCCACAGCTCACCTAGCAATGAGAAAACATAACAATATTGCAATAATATTGTTAGATGAAACAGACACAAGTGAAGTTGATTTTTTTTCTGAGGGGCAAGTTTATTGGGCGGTGCCACTTATCTGGTAAGTGAACGTCCCGCCATTAAGACAGTATTGGACAGTGTCATTCATCCTGTGTGCCAACGTACCTCCATAAAGGCAGTATTGGACAGTGTCACTTATCCTGCAAGTGAACCTACCACCATAAAGATAACACTGGGCAGTGTCACTCAGCCTGTGTGCCAACGTACCTCCATAAAGACAGTATTGGGCAGTGCCATTGATTATATACGTGAACGTACCACCGTAAAGACAGTACAGAGCAGCGTCACCCATCACATGAGTAAACATAACGCCATAAAGGAAACATTTCATCCTGGCATTGACGTTATCAACGCCATAAACACTACATTTCAAACTGCCATTGACGTTATCAACACCATTCTTGGTTGTTGCAACCATCATATAACATCATGTTTACGAAATAACAATGATTTAGCTCCAGCAAATCCTGTGTATTATTGTGAAACATTACCAAGTTACAGTGTGCTTATGTCTTTTCCTAACTTCGATCGAATTAATTCTATGTCCCTGAACTCTAAGATACAGAACCGGAGATTGTATTTATCCCTTCTATAAACTGTCTTTTCTCTTTTGAGTTTCTACACACACTATTATTATTATTATTATTGTGATTAATACAATTGAATTTTGAATTAATGATCGTTAAGCCATCCTAATTTATCAATAAAATAAGATAGTTATAAATATGATTTCACAATATAATCTAGTAATATGTGTGAGTAAATGTTAGTGAGCACTCGTGTGTCTCTGCTCTGTTACCTTTACACTGTGACTTTGTCTTACTTCATGATCTCACACATATATTACGCACAAACATTAAGAGTAGTATAATATATCATAGTATCAGAACCAGTCGTTACAGGCGGTAGAAACATCGAGCCGACAAGCGGATGAAGAGACACAAAACAAACATTATAATGATGATGTTTCGCGAACCGTTGACTTGACACAGCATAACGTTTCTCCTTAACAAAGATCTCTCACACCGTCTTATTCCTCTCTTCATTACCGTGATCAGTGTCATGTCATACCTTGAGGCGGCTCCATGAACTGGACAGAGAAGTTGAGTGCTTGCGCCAGCAGTCTGGTGACTTCGATGTCCACTCCATACTGGTACAAGACGGAACCGTTGCTGGCACGGAAGTAGAAGATGCTGGGTTCCCACACAAAGGTCACCACCTTGAGAAACACCGGTACCATTGGATAATTGCAGCAAGTGAGAGTTTGCCAATTAAAATTTTAGAGAGATCTATTTGTAGATAAATGGTTCAAAGGATCATTTATCTACAAATTGATAAATCAGACATATGTGCAACACTTGGGTATCTTTATTCAGGGCAATAAAGATACTCAGATGTTGCACACTTGAGTATCTTTATTAGACATGTGTCTGGCACGTCTAATTGATCTTGATAAATTAGACACGTGTCTAATTGACATGTTTAACTGATCTTGATAAATTAGACATGTCTAATTGATAAAAATCGATTTAGTTTTGGGCTGTATACATTCCGCATTGATAATTTTATTAAAGAAATTGGGACTGTTAGAGTTTATGCTACGACTCGAAGCCTCATCTGATTTACTTCAAAACATCGATGTTGTTATTAAACTGCATCACACATGATGCGCTCCACTACTCCTACCACAGTGAGGTAGAAGGAGCTGGGTTTATAGGATAGAGGAATGCCTTCCTCGGGGTCTCTCAACGACGAAAACTCACGCACTCGTCTTTATGCAAACTGATGCCAAAATCTGATCTTAAGTCTCTTATTTAATACGATGGTCGCTTAGGTGACGCAATATTCGTCAGGAATCAGGACAACTGTTTCCTGATGCGGGTCTTAGCCATAAGCAGACCCCCGCCACTGGAGCTTTTGGTCATCTGACCGAAGTCTTCTACTGGCTTACCCTTCCATCCCTTTAAAAACTGATATTAGTAAACTACGATGGTCGTATAAAAAGTTAATATAAAGCATTTAAATTTCAGATAAACGTAGCATTTAAAATCTTACGCTAAGTATAAAATACTGTGAGCACGGCACCGTGGAGAATACTGTGATCTCGGCACCGTGGAGGATACTGTGAACACGGCACCGTGGAGAATACTGTGAGCACGGCATCGTGGAGGATACTGTGAGCATGGCACCGTGGAGAATACTGTGAGCTCGGCACCGTGGAGGATACTGTGAGCACGGCATCGTGGAGCATACTGTGAGCATGACACCGTGGAGAATACTGTGAACACGGCATCGCGGAGAATACTGTGAGCACGGCATCCTGGAGGATACTGTGAGCATGGCACCGTGGAAGATACTGTGAGTTCGGCACCGTGCAGGATACTGTGAGCACGGGACCGTGGAGGATACTGTGAGCACGGCACCGTGGAGGATACTGTGAGCACGGCATCGTGGAGGATACTGTAAGCATGGCACAGTGGAAGGTACTTACTGTGAGTTCTGCACCGTGCAGGATACTGTGAGCACGGCACCGTGGATACTGTGAGCACGGTACCGTGGATACTGTGAGCACGGCACCGTGGATACTGTGAGCACGGCACCGTGGAGGATACTGTGAGCACGGCACCGTGGATGACACTTATTGTGAGCACGGCACCGTGAAGGATATTGTGAGCACGGCACCGTGGAGGACACTGTGAATACATCAGCATGGAGGACACTTACCATGAGAACGGCACCATGGAGGACACTTACTGTGAGTACGGCACCATGGAGGACACTGTGAGTACGGCACAGTGGAGGACACTTACTGTGAGTACGGCACAGTGGAGGACACTTACTGTGAGTACGGCTCCATGGAGGACACTGAGTACGGCACAGTGGAGGGCACTTACTGTGAGTACGGCACAGTGGAGGGCACTTACTGTGAGTACGGCACAGTGGAGGGCACTTACTGTGAGTACGGCACCGTGGAGGTCAGACAGCTGGTCAGGGAAGAAATCCAGATGAGATGTGAACCTGTGTCCTCGCCAGCTGGTAACGAACTTGACACCGTAGCTACCTGGACCTCCGTACAGCTGGTTCATGTACACCTTCCACTCCTCCCCCACTGACTGTGGGAGACATTTACTGCAGTACACCTGTAGATTAGGGATGTATCGGATGTGAAAATTTAAATATCCGCAGATGCGGATGTGTATACGGATTTCTTTCTTACTTATTTTGCGGATGCGGATATAAGAAATTGTGCAGATGTTCTGCGGATGTTGATGCGGATGAAAAATTGTGCGGATGTTCTGCGGATTTTGGATGCGGATATCTGTTTACAGTAAAATGCGGATGCGGATCTGGGTGTTAGAAATTGTGCGGATGTTCCGCGGATGCAGAGGAATGTATGAGAGTATAGTTATACCAACACTCTTATATGGGTGATGAATGTTGCAACGAGGAGAAGGCTGGAGGCAGTGGAGATGTCATGTCTGAGGTCAATGTGTGGTGTGAATATAATGCAGAGAATTCGGAGTTTGGAAATTAGGAGGAGGTGCGGGATTACCAAAACTATTATCCAGAGAGCTGAGGAGGGGTTGTTGTGGTGGTTCGGCCATGTAGAGAGAATGGAACGAGACAGAATGACTTCCAGTGTATAAATCTGTAGTGGAGGAAAGGTGGGGTAGGGGTCGGCCTAGGAAAGGTTGGAGAGAGGGGGTAAATGAGGTTTTGTGTGCGAGGGGCTTGGACTTCCAGCAAGCATGTGTGAGCGTATTTGATAAGAGTGAATTGAGACAAATGGTTTTTAATACTTGACGTGCTGTTGGAGTGTGAGCAAAGTAACATTTATGAAAGGATTCAGGGAAACCGACAGGCCGAACTTGAGTCCTGGAGATGGGAAGTACAGTGTCTGAACTCTGAAGGAGGGGTGTTAATGTTGCAGTTTTATAACTGTAGTGTAAAGCACCCCTCTGGCAAGACAGTGATAGAGTGAATGATGAAAGTTTTTCTTTTTCGGGCCACCCTGCCTTGGTGGGAATCGGCTGATGTGTTAATATAATAAAAAAAAAAAATATATATATATATATATATATATATATATATATATATATAATGTCGTGCCGATTAGGTAAAACTGGTCAATTAGCAAGAACTCATCTAAAATTAAGTCCTTTCTAAAATTTTCTCTTATACGTTTAAAAAAATATTTTTTTCATTTATGTTAATGTAAAATTTTTTAATTTTGTACCAAGACAAACTTTGAAAACCTACCTAACCTTATTACAACAAGCGCAATTTAATTTAGCCTAACCCAACTAAATATATTTTAGATACGTTAACATTAATTTAATAATAAACAAACACATTGAAATATATTTGTTTCGTTATGTTCAGAATGATTTTGGCGAAATTATTGCATACACAAATTTTCACTTGTCTTATATGGCAAGGTGAGCGTTGCTATTTAAGCCAAAATCGCAAGTTTTACCTAATCGGCACTACATTATATATATATATATATATATATATATATATATATATATATATATATATATATATATATATATTATTTTTTTTTATTAACACATCAGCCGATTCCCACCAAGGCAGGGTGGTCCGAAAAAGAAAAACTTTCATCATTCACTCCATCACTGTCTTGCCAGAGGGGTGCTTTACACTACAGTTATAAAACTGCAACATTAGCACCCCTCCTTCAGAGTGCAGACACTGTACTTCCAATCTCCAGGACTCAAGTCCGGCCTGCCGGTTTCCCTGAATCCTTCATAAATGTTACTTTGCTCACACTCCAACAGCACGTCAAGAATTAAAAACATTTGTCTCCATTCACTCCTATCAAATACGCAAACGCATGCTTGCTGGAAATCCAAGCCCTCCACACAAACCTCTTTTACCCCTCCCTCCAACCTTTCCTAGGCCGACCCCTACCCCGCCTTCCCTCCACTACAGATTTATACACTCTCGAGGTCATTCTGTTTCGTTCCATTCTCTCTACATGTCAGAACCACCTCAACAACCCCTCCTCAGCCCTCTGGATAATAATTTTGGTAATCCGCACCTCCTCCTAATTTCCAAACTCCGAATTCTCTGCATTACATTCACACACACATTGACCTCAGACATGACATCTCCACTGCCTCCAGCCTTCTCCTCGTTGCGACATTCATCACCCATGCTTCACACCCATATAAGAGTGTTGGTATAACTATACTCTCATACATTCCCTCTTAACTTCCATGGACAAAGTTCTTTGTCTCCACAGACTCGAAGTGCACCACTCACCCTTTTCCCCTCATCAATTCTATGATTCACCTCATCCTTCATAAACCCATCTGCTGACATGCCCACTCCCAAATATCTGAATACATTCACCTCCTCCATACTCTCTCATTTCCAATCTGATATCCAATCTTTCATCACCTAATCTTTTTGTTATCCTCATCACCTTACTCTTTCCTATATTCACTTTCAATTTTCTTCTTTAACATACCTTACCAAATTCATCCACCAACCTCTGCAACTTCTCTTCAGAATCTCCCAAAAGCACAGTGTCATCAGCAAAAAGCAACTGTGACAACTCCCACTTTGTATTTGATTCTTTGTCTTTTAACCCCACACCTCTTGCCAAGACCCTTGAATTCACTTCTCTTACAACCCCATCTATAAATATATTGAACAACCACGGTGACATCACACATCCCTGTCTAAGGCCAACTTTTACCGAGAAATAATCTCCCTCTCTCCTACACACACTAACCTGAGCCTCACTATCCTCATAAAAGCTCTTCACTGCTTTCAATAACCTACCTCCTAGTCCATACACCTGCAACATCTGCCACATTGCAATCCCCTATCCACCCTATCATACGCCTTTTCCAAATCCATAAATGCCACAAAAACCTCTTTACCCTTATCGAAATACTGTCCACCTATATGTTTTACTGCAAACACTTGGTCTACACACCCCCTATCTTTCCTAAAGCCACCTTGTTCATCTGCTATTCTGCTCTCGGTCTTACTCTTAATTCTTTCAATAATAACTCTACCATACACTTTACCTGGTATACTTAACAGACTTATTCCCCTATAATTTTTGCATTCTCTTTTGTCCCCTTTGCCTTTATACAAAGGAACAATACATATATATATATATATATACATATAATTGATATATATATATATATATATATATATATATATATATGTATATATATATATATATATATATATATATATATATATATATATATATATATATATATATATATATCAAAAAGATCACAGTAAACAGGTGATATCAAAATATGCAAGACAACCACTATGAAAAAAAGAGAATTCAAGCGCTTTCGTGACTACTCACATTATCAAGGAACTATAACAGGAAACATGACAAGAAGGGCTTATATAAGGGCGAGACTACACATCACAGTCACATCCACTAACAAAGACTACACCTCACAGTAGCGTAACATAATGTGATAATGTGAGTAGTCACGAAAGCGCTTTTTAATTCCTCTATTTTTTTCATAGTGGTTGTCTTGCATATTTTGATATCACCTGTTTAC
>WNWK01005018.1:0-2500 GCA_009830355.1 Cherax destructor | reverse complement strand
AGCACTTTTCCTGGAGAACATCGTGTTCGTGCTAGTGGTATTTACACGTTATAAACAATGACCTCCATCAATACAGCTCAGGTGCAGCGTGTGTCACCATTTTTTCTATCTCTTTTTCCTAATTATGGGATTTGTGCTTGTGTTAAATATACTTTGTAAGGCCAACCGGATTGATACAAAAATATCTACATACCCCCCCCCCCTAGTTACGTTTAATGTATTGGTGAACAGATAATATTTCGAGCACCACCTTTGCGTCATTAATGTAAGAACCACCATTCACCAATGGAACTTGTGTGTCGAAATATTTAAGGTTTCTTGTAATCTCCTGGACCGCTTTTTATTCTCTATTTGCTTCTTCCATCCAGTACCAATGTTTACGTGCCTGCTCTTTATTCATAATGCCATGTATGTCATAATAATAAATATATAAATATATATGCGCAGAACAACCACTGGGAAATAGTGTTAGGACTTCTCACATTATCAAGGAAATAATGTGAGAAGTCACGAAAGCGCTTGAATTTCGATATTTTTCACAGTGGTTGTTCTGCATATTTTGACATCACCATTTACTGTGATCTTATTGCACGCATGCATGCACACACACTAGCTCATGGAGCAGGGAGAGCAGAGACCCAGAAGGGACAGCGAAGAGGCGGGCCAGGAGCTGAGTCTCGACCCCTGCAACCAAATTAGGTGAGTAATATATATATATATATATATATATATATATATATATATATATATATATATATATATATATATATATATATATATATATATTAGGAAGTAGGTTGGTAGACAGCAACCACCCAGGGAGGTACTACCATCCTGCCAGGTGACTGTGAAACAGAAACCTGAAACTGTTTTACATGATGGTAGGATTGCTGGTGTCTTTTTTCTGTCTCATAAACATGCAAGATTTCAGGTACGTCTTGCTACTTCTACTTACACTTAGGTCACACTACGCAAACATGTACACATTTATGTATACACACTCATCTGAGTTTTCTTTGATTTTATCTTAATAGTTCTTGTTCTTATTGCTTTTCCTTTCATATCCATGGGGAAGTGGAATAAGAATCTTTCCTCCGTAAGCCATGCGTGTTGTGAAAGTCAACTAAAATGCCGGGAACAATAGGCTAGTAACCCCTTTTCCTGTATAGCTTACTAAAAAGAAGAAAACCGTCAAAGTGGGATGTTTGAATGTGCGTGGATGTTATGAATGAAAGGAAGCTGGATGTCCTGGCTTTAAGTGAGACAAAGCTGAAGGGGCTAGGAGAGTTTCAGTGGGGAGAAATAAATGGGATTAGATCAGGGGTTTCAAATAGAGTTAGAGCTAAAGAAGGTGTGGCAATAATGTTGAATAATCAGTTATGGCAGGTAAAGGAGGAATATAAATGTATAAATTCAAGGATTATGTGGAGTAAAATAAAGGTTGGATGTGAAAAGTGGTTTATAGTAAGTGTTTATGTACCTGGAGAAGAGAGAAGTGTAGAGGAGAGAGAGAGATTTTGGGAAATGTTGAGCGAGTGTGTGGGGAGTTTTGAACCAAGTGAGAGAGTAATTGTGGTTGGGGATCTTAATGCTAAAGTGGGTAAAAATGTTGTGGAGGGAGTAGTAGGTAAATTTGGGGTGCAAGGGGTAAATGTAAATGGGGAACCATTAATTGAGCTATGTGTAGAAAGAGGTTTGGTAATACGTAATACATATTTTATGAAAAAGAGGATAAATAAATATACAAGGTATGATATAGCACGTAAGGAAAGGAAAGTAGTTTGTTGGATTATGTTTTGGTGGATGAAAGGTTGATGAGTAGGCTTCAGGATGTACATGTTTATAGAGGGGCAACGGATATATCAGATCATTATTTGGTGGTAGCTACAGTTAGAGTAAAAGGTAGATGGGACAAAACGAAAATGGCAACAGCAAGTAAGAGAGAGGTAAAAGTGTATAAACTAAGGGAGGAGGAAGTTAGGGTGAGATATAAGCAACTATTGGCAGAAAGGTGGGCTAGTGCAAGTAGGAGTAGTGGGGGTTGAAGAGAGTTGGGATAGTTTTAAAATGCAGTATTAGAATGTGGGCAGAAGTTTGTGGCTATAGGAGGGTGGGTGCAGGAGGAAAGAGGAGTGAGTGGTGGAATGAAGAAGCAAAGGGTGTGATAAAAGAGAAAAAGGTAGCTTATGAGAGGTTTTTACAAAACAGAAGTGTTAATAGAAGAGCAGAGTATATGGAGAGTAAAAGAAAGGTGAAGAGAGTGGTGAGAGAGTGCAAAAGAAGAGCGGATGAAAGAATGGGAGAGGATCTGTCAAGAAATTTTGCTGAAAAACAAGAAAAATTTGGAGTGAGATAAACAAGGTAAGAAAGCCTAGGAACGAATGGATTTGTCAGTTAAAAACAGAGTAGGGGAGTTAGTAGATGGGGAGCTGGAGGTATTGGGTAGATGGCAGGAATATTTTGAGGAACTTTTAAATGTCGATGAAAAAGGAGGCGGTAA